>JAODUG010054669.1:0-15143 GCA_027564795.1 Aphredoderus sayanus
ATATATAGCACACACAGCATTTTCTAATAAATAAACCACATTTTAATTTTTGCAATTTCAAAAATGTCACAATTTTACGTAATTGTGCAATACCAATAAAGTTTGGCCGATGAAATTCACTTGTACCACCAGTCCAGTGATTTTAAATGAAACCTCCCTTTAACTGTGCGTGCTGAGAGCTCTGAACTCCGACCGTTTTTTGGAGGCTCGTCCTACAGTTGTGTGCGTACGTGCAGCGTGTGCTCTTGTTGACGATCTCGAGTCTAACGCAGCCTGCACTTCATTCATTTCTGCTTGGGCTGTGACGATCTCACCGAAACACTACTGGAAGGAATCGCCTTAAACCTGGACAATGAGAGGTTCTTGTCACGTACGGAGCACGCGAGAAAGAACAAGTAGGTTGCATACTATAACGTACATTGACATTGTTGTTGTGCAGTGTTGTTTGATTGGACGTGATGGGGGAGTGCCTCGCTACTGGTAGCTGGCTGAAGTAAACAACCCTCGCACGTAGGCACGGCTGAACGGTCTTAGTGATTGGTTCAGTGGAAAATATGCTAGTTTAGCCTTTTGAGTAAAGAACTAATTAATTTCATCAACTCGACAAGTTATTTTTTTCATTTCTGCCCAATGTTAGCAGTGGTGCTGCTGTGCTTTGCTAAGCTAACAGTAGCTAGTACATCTGTAATGTTGTGAAGTGAAGCTATGTAAACACTACTGTAGTAAGACTCCTCGTGATATGCACAATTTTCAAAAAGCTAAATGAGAGCATCTGATTTGTTGTGGGTTTTATGAAATTGTGAGTGATATCATGTCATGTATTGACATCTTGTGATAAAATCTAATTGTGTGGTATGGGATTCAAACATGTCAGCTGCATGTGGTTTCACCTTATGGGTCTCCATAGAGACATGTAATTTCTCAGTGTGATGTTACATCCATGGCTGTAGTGTAATAAATTGTATGCACTGCTCTATACATTTTATATTAGTAGAACATGTTATAAGCCTGCACTGTTCACATACATTGTTTAATCTTTGTTCATCTTATACCCATGCAGATGTACTGTAGTGGGCAAACCTGACAGTCTTTGGGGTGAGATTACTGGATTCATGCATTTAGTAATTATTACCATCATTATCTGCCAAGGTGCCAATGAAGGAAAATGCTGCATGCTATAGGCTATAATTCAGTGTCAGGTTTTTACAGGACGATTATATACATTTACACGTGTATATACACCACAAATTCTTAAATTGGTTTAGTAAATTGGGTTTGATGTTAGCCTGCTGTTCACTAATTTCAGTACCCTCTGGTCTGTCAGAAGACGTCATAGGTCAGCACCCAAAATGTTGCTGGTACAAACACTGGCCAAGATAATAAACAACAAATGCAATAATTCCCAAAGACATGAAAAAGCAAGATCATATTAATTAGGCTGTTTCATAAAATGTTTGACATTATTATGCAGTGCAGTATAATTCTATTGCTATCATTATTATCTGTTCCTTACTACATGTGTTGCATGAAGTAGGCTAGTTAATAGTTTCTGACCCATGTTGCTGGTCTTGGGGATTATGAGTGAAACAGATTGAAAACTACACTTCCCAAAAGGGCGTTTATCTACTTGTCTGTGCTGCCTAGAGCTCTGCCAGAGGCAGCAGCCATCTAAAATCGCTCTCTCCCATTCTCTTTTGTTTTCTCTCAGCTGACCCGCAATCTAAATAATGGCTATAAATAAAGCCGGCTCATTCTTGCTGACTGACTTGCTTGCGCTCTCCCTCACCCCTCCCTTTCCCATCTTGCTTAGCTCTCCCTCTCCCCTCCCTTTCTCATTGCTACTCGATCTGGGTGAAAGTTCAACTGCGTGTTTGGAATCACATTAAAGGATTCCGGCAGAGACTTGGCCTATATGTATGTTGCAAATATGCAGTGTTCTGTAACACAAATCAGTATTGTGGTTTTAAGTCTGTGAATATTCAGGCTGTGTGTTTTGTTTTCGTGTGTTTGAGTTAATATCTGCCAGTGTGGTGTGGGCTGATTGTGAAATGTCCTTCCTTTTTCAGATGGCCTTCTGCCTCTTTTCCTACAACATGCAGAACACAATGAAACTATAAGCTACGACATTTTGCAAAAAGCACAGATTTGAGATGTTTATTTGTTATAGGGTCATACTGTGAAATAAAATTTGCATCTTCTCTTATATGTGCCGATTTGATCTGGCTGTGGTCTGATAATTATGATGAATTGCCTGGTGCTGATGAGCATTTGACATTAGACAATGTAAACTGTATAATTTGATACATCATGCATTCATTTAGGAATGAATTAATTAATGTATGCTAAACCTATGGCCCAGGACAGTGCTAGGCAATGTGTTTGTGTACAGTTCATCCATTCAGTGAGGGTTGCTGATTTACTATTTTGACGATCAGACATGTATTAGGGAATGTTTAGGTGATTAGGACATTTTAGGATTTCGTTCATTGGTAATATTGGCAATGATTAGTACAAAACATGAACAAACATGGGAGATATGCCTAATAAATAAATATAGACACTGGTTTAACCAAGGAGTGGCATGGATACTGTCCTTGGTTTGTCAACAACCTGCTATCTCCCTCTAGTGGCCAGGAAAATCTACTTCCATCATAACATAATCCTGGTTATGAATACACAGACTAGCCTCAGCAGGTTTATTGAATATGAAACTGTGTTGTAGTTGGTGCTGTAGATGGTGTGTAATGCCACCTGTTGTTGACACTGCAACATAGTGCACCAAATATATGACTGCATTTTTATGCCTAGATTATGGCAACAGATACTTGAGATTTAATTGAGATGGTTATTTTTATTTTTAATATTAACATGACACACATGCAATGTAAATCTCTTAGCAATATCTGCATTAGACACAATGTTATCAATGGGTGATTATTATTATTATTATTATTATTATATGACCTGTGATGTGAGCAGTGTTCCACATGAATGTATTGTACATTATGTAATTATGTGACCATGAAACTAAACGGTAAACACTAAAAGAAAAAAAGAAAAAACGTTGTTTGCGCACAGTGCAGGTTTGTTTGTGTGAACCCCATTCCTAACCAATCAAGTCTATACAAATGTATACAAAATATAAAAATGTTTTTTAATTAAAAAAAATAAAGGAACTTCGTTTGCGTGTGAGCAGAGACATCATGCTTGTTTTGCTGAAAAAGTACTTTCGCACCCCTTAACTTCTTGAAACACGTGAAACGTGCACATGGTAGTGTGTAACTCGCTACTGGCAATGTCCCATACAGTTAAATGCAATATGCACGCCCTGTATATCCTTGGATAGGCCTCGCCATTGGCCAATGTTCCTCGCTCGGTCTTTGTAATTGGTTCAATTCACAGTAACATTTACTGCCCATGTGTGTTGCATGTGGTGTTATATGGTTGTTTTTCAGCTTTGTCGTAACCTCTTCACAACCGTATTAGCCCATATAAGCCCTGCAATATTACGGTAAAACCCACAAACTTACCTTTTGCCATGTCTGTCATAGCTAATTTGTATACAGCATCTTTTCAGAAATTTTGTCGCCATAATTACCACTTTTTGTAGAAAAACATTTAATAACAGTGAATTTCAATATTTATTTATAGCCTACACTTTTTATACGACAGAGTCTGCAAGAGCGAGTAGGCCTATATTCCAATCCTGGTTATTTTTCACTAAAAAGCAGCATGCTGTTTTGGCCACAGTGTCTTGCGCTAACTTTAGCGTCATTACGGTAATGAGATGCTGTGTTTCTCAGCTGATGTGACATCCCCAGTATGCTCGATGTGCCAGACGACCACAACATTTTAAAAGGCAATAGTTCAGATGCCAAAATGATAAATAGCGAAGACGTTATCATGGACACAGCACCTCGTGAATTAACCCAGAACCCTCTGAGGAAAATCTGGATACCATGTAATAACGGACTACCTGAAAATATATCTCAAAAAAGGGGTAAGAGAGGCATTATGCCGTTAAGTGATGGATTGGATGCTGGATGTCGGGTGAAACGTTTCACTCTATTAACAGCACATTCTATACAGGGCAGAGTGACAGTGAGAGTTTTAGTTTTGGCTCGTCTGCAATGTAATGTTTAACAGTATACACTTTTGAGGTTACAAAGCTGTTACTGTGTATAAGTGGTGACATGTCATTTTAGAATTACAGTAGGTCAACAGGTATTTAATGCTCTTGAATGCGGCATGGTAGTATGTTTGATTTTCTCTGATATTTATGAATTTTTGACAACTGTTCTGGCTGAGTCAAGCTCTTCTTGCTGAGTCAAGCTCTGCTTGCTCCAAAGCTGCAATGGCATGGCTACTGTACTCTGCTTGAACCGAATGTACATTCTACCTCAATTCTTACCGACCTGTTTTCAAGTCTGATATATTTAGCCTATAGTTAGATATTGCACTCAGCATTGTAGGCCTATGCAATAATCCCAGTGTAGTGGGCAGTTGAAATTCGTAGAAAAGATCCCAAATACTTTGAAAATACAGTACAGTAGTTTTCATTAGTTTCTAAATCAGCTTACCTTTTGATTAACTGCACGTGCTTCAGCAAATTATAGTGACCCATTATTGGGTCCAATAAGTTGTTTCTCACAGGAAACAACGGTTCTTGGACTATACTGACATCTAGTGGCCTAGATCAGTGTTTCTGAAATGGATTTGACTTGTACCATCAGTGTTTTACTGACTACAACCTTTTTTCAGTAAAACCAAATATGAGATAGATAGATTATTATACTTTTTTTTATTGGGACCAAAATAAAACATCAGAATGCATAACCCAATTTGTGAAACACTGACCTAGATACTCTAATTGTATTATCATTCTAAGCATTGGCACAAACAGAGGCTAGGTGTATTTGTGCCAATGCTCAGAAATATAATTAAATATGGGAATCTATGCTAGCAATAAACATATTGTATTAAAACTGCATAATCAAGGCATATGACCAGATCATATTTCCCATTACAACTTTATGTGTTTGGACAAATAGTCTTGCAGACCTGTCCCATGCATAGTGTCTTCAGTTCCTTTGCATGTCAGTCTTGAAAGGCCACCCCAGAAAGAAGTAGTTGGACTTAATGTCGCACTCCTCTTGCTTGACACACTCAGGTGTGGGTATATCCCACCCACACCTGAGTGTTGAATGGTTGGGACTCCATACAGTCCAGTACATAGTTGTGCTCTAAACATAAAAAATGAGCTAGGGTAGAAATGGATTGTTCTGGGACTGCTATAAAACAGCTGAGAAGTGTGTACAGGGGGCTCCCAGCTAATAATTCCACAGATGGGATCAGGCTGTAGGAGTATGCATGCCAAATGTGGACTTAACTCTTGTTCTCCGGGTCAGAATTACCCAAATCACTACCTCTTTGTGGCAGATAGAAGGCGCTAAACTTAATTCTACAACTTACACACACATTATGTGCACTGCTGGCACAGCAAGGTGTGAGTTTGAAACCCAAGGACAACAGGAGGGTTAAAATATACGAAAAAACAACAAATACATAAAGAAATAATTAATAAATAAATGAAATACACACACCAGTGACAATTAAATAACACACAAAATCATATACAATCAGATGGCGCCCTCAGGTGGCCTAATTCGATAAGATTAAGGACATCACAAGGGTTAACATTGAAGGTGCTGTGCAATACTGTGTAAGTCTCAGCTATCCAAACTGATTATGATTCATCTCTCCCTCTGTCAGTGTGCATGACCAACTGTCCAACTCTCATCGTGACAGTAGGACTACCGGCAAGAGGGAAAACGTACATCTCCAAGAAGCTCACTCGCTATCTTAACTGGATAGGTGTACCAACTAAAGGTATCAGCCCCACACACCCACCCAATTATCTCTTTTGTTATTACTGAGTTATGTGTTGTTGAGGTTTATAATTATTTAAACATTTTATTTCCCCACATCTATAGAATTCAATGTAGGTCAGTACAGAAGAGAATGTTTGAAAATCTACAAGTCCTTTGAATTTTTCCGTCCAGACAATGAAGAAGGTCTAAAAATCAGACGGTAAGATTGTATTGGTTTAACTAAGAGTATATGTCACATCCAGTTTGAGTGCAGGTGGCAAGATTAAAGAACGACAAAGGAAAAAGAGCGTAAGCTCAAAAAGGTTTAATCAAATCAAGACAAAAAGGTACAAAACTGAGCCGGTGACTGTTAACAGTAAGCGTAACCACCGATACAAAAACCCACAACCCAACACTAAACACCCTAGCCTTAAATACAATGAAAGACACCCCAGGTGAAGCCTATTCCCAATCACCCCAGGTGCAAACAATGTTCAGTCCATCTTCTCCCTGGTCTCATGCCGGCGAGACAGGAACAAATCGTGACAGTATAGGAGATATATGATCTGATATGATTTACAATCCAACGTTTTGGTTGTGCTGTGCATTTAATAATTTAATAATAATCAAACAAGTAAGCCATAAGTAATGTCCTATCATTTTAGGAAATCATTGAGAGAGAAATTTTCTTTTCCATCTCTGGTTATTCTCAGTTTCATACAAGAATTGCAGCTTAATGTGCTCTATATTAAATAAATTGCTTCACAAGGAAGTTAATGCAAGTTCATGCCGTATCAGTTTGTGTACAGTACCTACAGGCAATGAAAATGTTATGTTTGGAATTATTATCGATCTAGGAAACCCTGATGGATGGATGGTTGATTTTGTGTACTGATAGTGTATGTATGTGTGTGTGTGTGTGTGTGTGTGTGTGTGTGTGTGTGTGTGTGTGTGTGCTCCACAGCCAGTGTGCCTTGGCAGCGTTAAATGATGTGCGCCAGTACCTGAGTGTAGAGGGGGGCCAGGTAGCGGTAAGTGGTGGCAGTCTACCCTTTGGTTGGTCACATATTACTATCACAGTAAGATTAGCAACCAGTGATTTGCCTGCATACTTAGTTTCTTCTTCTGCCCTCCATGTCAGGTTTTTGATGCGACTAACACAACCAGGGAAAGGAGGGAGATTATAAGCAAGTTTGCTGAGCAGAATGGATTTAAGGTAATTTAGCCTACCGGTTTACATTTTTGTTATGTGGACAGGAACCAAGACAACATGCATTTACTTATTTAATATTGTACTATCATTCTACTACAATGACTAAAATGACACTTTGCCAATTGTATAGGTGTTTTTTGTGGAGTCTGTGTGTGAGGACCCAGATGTCATTGCACAGAATATAGTGGTGAGAACTTCCATGATTTGCTGGCATCTTTTGCAGAAGAAATTAGAACCCGTTTAGATAGCAGATCATAATGTTCAAATGAAGCAGATTTTCAATGGAGAGGGGTGTCAGGATGACCAAATGCCTGCTCACCTCCTCTCCCTGCACATTTCCCATCTCGCAGCAAGTGAAGCTGGGTAGCCCTGACTATGTAGATTGCAACACAGAGGAAGCCATCCAGGATTTCATGAAGAGGATCAAGTGTTATGAGACCAATTACCAGCCCCTGGATGAGGCTCTAGACAGGTAGGGCTGTACGTGTGTTCACAGCTGAAGTCCATCTGTTCAGCTGTCGATGGCCACCATTAATCACATGACTTCCCTCGTCCAGGGATCTCTCCTTCATTAAGGTAATGGACGTGGGTCGGCGTTTCCTAGTGAACCGCGTCCTTGACCACATCCAAAGCCGCATTGTCTACTACCTGATGAACATCCACATTACTCCGCGCTCCATCTACCTGTGTCGCCATGGCGAGAGTGACCTCAACATTAAAGGACGCATCGGTGGTGACTCTGGCTTATCTGCCAGGGGCAAGGAAGTATGTGTCTGATCAAAGGTTACTCAATTGAACCCTAATCGTATTTTATATTAACAGATGGCACTACCTGATTGTGTAGTTCTCTTTAGTGTCAGTGCTGTGTGTATTTTATTCTTATTATTTTGAATTTTTTTACATTGTTGTGCCTGCAGTGCACATCATATGTGTGTGTAAAATGTAGAATTACAATCGGCGCCTTCTATCTGCCACAAAGAGGTAGTGCGTTGAGTCAGTTTGACCCGGAGGACAACAGAAGGGTTGAAGGTTAAAGGGGGGGAGGGGTTGTGTTAGTTGTGTTGTGTGGCTGGCTAGGAGAGATGTTTGAGTTTGGTGGGTGTAGTGGGGGAGTTGAGATGAAATCAAAACATTATTGTAGACACAATCCATATACATATCAAGTAGTGTCCTATTAACTGCTTGTTTAATGACCCCTAGTTTGCCAAGTGTCTAAAGACATTCATTGAGGATCAGAACATCAAAGACCTGAAAGTGTGGACCAGCCAAATGAAGAGGACAATCCAGACTGCGGAGGCACTGGCAGTGCCATACGAACAGTGGAAGGTCCTCAATGAAATAGATGCTGTATGTCCATTTGTTTTTTTCTTAATACAAAAAGCAGACAGAAAAATGAGATTTTTTGACATTTGTGTACTTAGGCCAACTTTTCTCTCTTTTACTTAAGGGCGTGTGTGAGGAAATGATGTATGAAGAGATCCAAGAGAGTTATCCTCTGGAATTTGCCTTGAGGGATCAGGACAAGTACCGCTATCGCTACCCAAAAGGAGAGGTAATGGCATGACTCTTGGTGGTGGTTTATTACTTTGAGGTGTCTAGGAATGTGAGTGTGTTTTTCTGATGGAATGGTGGTTGTTGTCAGTCGTATGAAGACCTGGTACAGCGACTGGAGCCTGTGATCATGGAGTTGGAGAGACAAGAGAACGTCCTGGTTATCTGTCATCAGGCTGTCATGCGTTGTCTGCTTGCATATTTCCTGGACAAGAATGCAGGTACTGATTCTTTGTTTCTACAGTCTACAGCAGGGGTTCTCAACGCCTTCACATGAATGGGTCGTTATCAGGCTTCTGTAGAGCTAGATAATGACCCATTAGTTTAAATCAGGTGTGTTGGAGAAGGGAGACATCTAAAACATGCAGGGCAGTGGGTCCCGAGGACCAGGGTTGAGAACCCCTGGTCTACAGAATACTCTACACAGTATGTATTTTAATTTGAATGGTCAGAATTATGCTGCTTTAGTTACTATGTATGTGGTAAGTGTTAACTTGTTTAACTGCATGCAGTTTAAAATGATTTGAGATGTTATTGATATTTCCAAAATTGTATTGATAATTAGCTTTCTTACTGACAAATACATGACAAAGCAATAACAATTTATGTTTAACTGTGTGCAAAATGCAAGGTTGGAAGTGTAAAAACATTTGCATTTTCTTCAAAACATTGATTTGTGTTTTGGCCTTTTTAAATAAGCAAAGCTTATGTAATTAGCTTTGAATAAACTATTTAAACTAAATTGCAAATTCACATTCATTCCAATGAATCAATTTATTAACTTGCCTGAAAACTCTTGTCTGAATAGAATTGTATTAGTGCATTAGTGCCCAGTCATATTTAACCCTCGTAATGCCCTTAGTTTTTTCGAATTATGCCACCAATTGGCGGCATCTGATGATGTTGTCTTTTTGTGATTGTCATTGCTGTGTGTATTTATTTCTTTATTAATTATATCTTTGTGTATTTGTGTTTGGTTTTGTGCCTTTTAACACTCCTGTTGTCCTCGGGTTTCAAACTCACACCTTGTTGTGCTAGCAGTGCACATCATATGTCTGTAAACTGTAGAATTAGGTTTAGCACCTACTATCTGCCACAAAGAGCTAGTGATTTGGGTCATTTTGACCCAGAGGACCTCATGGGGGTTAATGGAGGATCAGGAGAATGCACCCTTGCTGATTAGCTCACTTTTAACTACAGAATGATCTCATCAGAGACATAAATTGGGCTTGTCCTTTAGTTGTAATAAAAGTAATTTGGTTATTCATAGAAAATAGCGTTCACTAGCCTGGTTTAACCAGACCCAAATTTAACTTTGTGAATAATAGTGTCTGGCCACACTCCAACAGTCTCCAGTATACCTCTGGTTCATTTTGAAACTTGGATAGCGTTTAACCAATCAGCGTTGCTGTTTTGATTGCCTTATAACTCTACCACCATTTCGAAACACGCTTGGCTTCAGCATCATCACACTAGCACACCCTTATTGGTGCGCCAGCAGGGTGGCTGTGAAAAAGCTAATGAAAACAGGGGTTTCCAGATTATAATCTCGGCTACATTTCTTTTATCTGAGAACAATAGTCGGACAGAGCCAGGCTTGGACACCTAGGGACACCTAAGCATTAGCCTCAAATTCTAAACCTGCTTAAAACACAGATACCAAATGAATGACACATAACACTGAATCTCTCTGTTACAACAGATGAATTGCCTTATCTGAAGTGTCCCCTGCACACTGTGTTGAAGCTCACACCTGTGGCTTATGGTGAGTACAATAGTATTCTTGGTTAAAACAGTTTTTATGAATTAATGTTTTAGGTACTGTGTAAGATATGTAGGTCATACGTGGAGCCAATTATAGATTTCATCTCATTCTGCCTTATAGGTTATTTATATTGATAGATATTTTAATAATCTTTGCTCTATTCTGCCTGTGTTAGGCTGTAAGGTGGAGTCTGTCTGCTTAAATGTGGATGCGGTGAACACCCACAGGGACAGACCAGAGGTAGGTATCTCTCTCCAACTAACCTGCTAACCATAACTGTGTTCTAGGACTCATTCAGGAGGAAGCAACGTAAACATTTCTACCCCATTTGTTTCCATGTTAAATGATTTGGGGAGAATTTGTCTTGAACCCGGCACCTTCCTGGATATAGGCCTAGTAGCTATAACTGATCCCTTCCCTCTCTTCTTATTGCACAGAATGTAAACATTTCACGTATGCCAGAGGAAGCCCTGTTTACAGTCTGCGCCCACCTGTGACCCATCAGGACAACCGTGTCATCACTTACCTACCTCGGAAGCAGCATTCATTTCGCTGTTTCTTTACTAATGAATGCACACTGATATCTTAGCGTGCAGCATTTCTTCATCTTGCTGCATTCAAATAAATCAGTTGGCTAGCTGTTAAGGGTGGCCCACTCTGCGTAATTGTATTTTTATCTTATCTTATCTTCTGGCATTTCCTTGTTGGGTTTACGTTTAGTTAAGTTTAGTCATTGAGCTCCTTATCTGGTAATAGTTAGGGTAATGGTTCATATATTAATACGTTTTTAAGGTTCAGTTCATTTAAGGGTGAGGAGGGATATTCATATTAAATTGTAATGTGCTGATTTCAAGATATATTGGAAACTTTAAATGTTATGAAGATACCTGTTGCCATCACTTCTTATTTTTAAAGTTTCAAGGGTTTCACTTTTGTTAAACCCTTGAATCTGTAGCTCTGTTCCCTCAATTTAAATCCTCACACTGATGTCACACACTGTCTTCAATTCACAGTTCATGGACTCGAACCGGATCAACATTTTCTTCCGCCTTTGACCTCAATTATTTCTCACACACTTCTGACATGTCTACAAAGCTGGCTTCACTGGTATTACTATTCTCACATTATTCAGTACTTAGCATTTGTTTGCTTTTAGTGTTTAAAGGCGGTGTCAGGGACTCTACTGTAGAGAAAGAATGTTGATATTTGAACTCAATATAAACCTCAAAGCCTCTTCAATGCCATAAGGTTTGCCCACAGAAGCTTTCTCCCACATTAGATATGCATTCCCAAGGCTATGAAAGTGTTCTGTGATGTGTCTGCGCCACTTTGTGTTCCCATTACAGAGCTAGGACTATGTAGATTGAAATACTGGATTATTTTATAGTGTGCACACAGAACAGGCAGCTAGTGAGCAGATATTTGCTGAATTTGGCAAAATATGTATTTTCTTACCATTTCTGACTCCACCTTCAAAGGAGGTATACTACAGTATTTACATCTGTTAGCTATGAGTGAAATGCTCTGAGAATATGTATTCCGGTTGGCCCCTGCCTCTATAAATTGATGTTTCACAGCTCCAGTCGATTTCTGACCAATCAGAGCCTATTTTTGCTGATTGGTCTTACAAATCTTACCTTGCCTGTTGACATGCATGTGCATAAAACATGTTTGTCAGTGGGCTTCTCAATGGCAGACCAACAAGCTCCAGAAATGGAGCAGAAAGGGAAGGGGTAGGTTTCTGGGTTGTAATTTACAAAATCCTGCTCTCTTTTATAAGATATCTCTCATTGCCACTCTCAAATCCTACCTACAGCAGGTTATGTGAGAACTGATGGGTCATTGGCGGATGAATAGAGCTGGTTTCTGGTGTGTACATGAAAGTGTTGTTGTCAGCAGGAGGACTTAATATTGTAAGGAACTTCGAGTAAAGACTTTGGCCAAAGTTCAGTAGCACTTTAAAACCAAAAACATGCATTGTGATCAATTACAATGCATTGTTTCATGAGCCAGATTTTCACTCCAGTATTTTCAGAATATTTTATCAATGCCAACAGTTAAACTGTCTTAAAAGCTGTTTTGTTACAATGTTGATATGGCCACCAACACATACATTATTTTTTTTTATTATTATTGTCTACTGACACAGTATATTAGAATATTTTTTTTATATAATTGTTGCTGAAGAACTTCATTAAGCTAATGTACTTTATTGAGCTTTTGGTTCAATTTGTTTTTGTTTACTGAAAAATGTTTGTACTAAATTAATTAATTAAATATAAGTAAATCAAACAATCTCTAAATAAATCTTCAGACATTTTCCCTTTGCAAAAAACAAGTGTTATATTGCATTGAAAAGGCTAACCATGTGCATGGCGTTCCAGGACGTAACCCTATATATATATATGGTGAGTTTGAATGGGAGCCAAGAACAGGTTTAAACCCATTTCCATGTAGCTGCAAGAAATCTGTAACACCTGCAGGGAGAGTATCGGAGGATTTATCAGAATCATGCAGAATTGTTTTTTTATGATTATATATAATTTGTCAAATTATAATTTGTGAAATATGTATTTGGGATGCTTTGGAACCATGAATACAGTGCTTTCAATACATTTCAGTATATTATGGGTTATTGTTATTGAATGTACTGGTATTGTGTTTGCTCTACCAATTCTCCAGATATTTCAAAACAGAATTATGCTTAACCCCACCTCCTCTATGGAAATCATTGCAACAATAATGCAGGATAGAGAAAAACAGCTCAGAAACAAAACAGTTCTACTTACTGGTTATTGCACATTTCAAAACCTCCTCCAGGTTTGTGTATGATACTATTTTCAAGTAGTGTATAGGCCTACATGAGCCAAGTGTGTGTTAATATAATACCATAAATTCCATCTTTTAAGAGGAACACTTTCAGCATATATTGTTTGGATGCAAATCTCGGTGTCAAAAGTCAGTGTTCAAGTAAGTGATAGGTGCTGAGTACTTAGTCCTCTTGTTTATTGTTTTCAGATTGTTGATGTCCACCGCACAACAGAAGATGCTCTGCGAACAGTCCCACCTCACTTGTAATTCCCTGCACCTGATCCATCCTTCTAGGGCCTCTGTACATCAGTCAAAGTGATCACTTCAACATTGTAATGAAGAGGTCAGCTCGTCCTACCACAAGGAAAGCACTTTTATTTTTTGTAATTGTAGTTTTTATACATGTTTTATGTGTTAATGTAGCTCATTTGGGATTGAAGGACAATGTGGGTGCAATAATAAAGGTGAGACCTTTTAAAAATGTTCCCATTATATCTGACATCTAAATAATGTGATTACTGTAAATGTGCTAAATCTATCCAAACAATGCAACATTTACATTTAGTGTGTTTTAGGGAGTAAATACAATTAAGCCTTTATACCATAATGCCTTGTAGTGCTAATTTATTAACACAGAGGTCCCCTTAGTTGCATATTAACCCCTCGGAAATCACAATACTGAATTATACATTTGTCACCGTAAAGATCATAATACTGAATACTGTGCCAAATAAGATGTTTAATTCATGTGTCCAAATGTGTCGTCCTTTTTTTTTTTAATGAGGTGCTGTAAAGTATTTAAGTGTTACTGTACACGGAAGTTTCATATTGTTTTGTTATATATTTGTTTTTTATTGTTAATTATGTACATTTATAGATTTTATATTATGTATTGCTCTACATTAAATGTAACTATGTTCCTTATGACAATGTAAAAATCAATAAACCATCTTTTCTTGGGGAAGAATAGTAATCTAATTGTGAAATTATTTAAGTAACCGAACAGTGGGAAGTACAGCCAATATACATGGGATACTTAATGTGACTAAGGACAATTTCTACTGTTATGTGGTGAATTAAAATAGCTAGGCTTCACACATTAATATTCACTATTGTCACCAAGAAAATACTCGAATACAAAAAAACGCTCATGTATTTTATTGTCAGTACTTATTTTCACATACATGAGACAAGCCTGCATGTGCACCAATGTATTTCCCATATGGGTTTGCCATAATAAAAACAGCAAACATTTAGTTTTTGCACATTTAATATAAAACATTTATGTTATAAGGCGGTGGTAGTCTACCCTGGTCCTGGGGATCTACTGCCTTGCACGTTTTAGACGGCTTCCTGATTCAGATTAATGGGTTTTCATTAAAATCATGCATCCCCAGGGCCAGGGTTGAATATCACTGTCATAAGGAATAACAAATGTAACCCTGTGCTGATCACCATCTCTCAGGTATTTCTTTATTTATAAAAAAAAATTTTTTTTTTAAAAAGGCAAGCCTTAAGTCATAATTAATTATGTACATACACCAATATGTTTCAACACAAGGACATTGTCCCATTGGTCATTTTATGATTTCAGATAGCTGTCATATTATTCACACACCCTTCTGGAATCTGAACTGTCCATACCACCACACAGCCCAGATCAGCCAAAGAATGTAGATTGTTCTCAGAACTGCAAAGGAAAAACAAAAATATCACATTAATCTGAAAGGCAATTCAAAACTATAAAGAGTAATTGCAGGAGACATTGTATCTGAGAAATGAATATAATTTAAACTCAAGTGCATAGAGACATCCATATTAATTAACCCTTGATGTCCTTCGGGTCAAAATGACCCAAATCATTAGCTCTTTGTGGCAGATAGAAGGCGCTAAACCTAATTCTACAGCTTACACACACATATGATGTGCACTG
>JAODUG010054680.1:0-15142 GCA_027564795.1 Aphredoderus sayanus
ATATTTGTTTATTTGCATCGTTAATAGAAAGTCTTACAATTCCCATATTGCAATGCATGTAATAACAGCAAAGTAGGCTGTCTCAAGATCAGAAGGTTAGCTTTCCCATTCACTTAGCGTTGTTTACAGTTGTACTGTATATGTAGCAATGTTGTAAGCTCAGTGTGAGGGAAATGTACTACGCTCATAATGTACTCAGAAATATCGTATCTGGCCACACGGCGGCGCCATCTGATTGTTTATGATTTGTGTGTTTTTCAATTGGCATTGCTGTGTGTATTTATTTCTTTATTAATAGTTTCTTTATGTATTGTATGTAGTTATGTAGTTTTTACCCCTCTTGTTGAAGAAATAATTAATAAAGAAATAAATACACACAGCAATGACAATAAAAAGAACCATACAATCAGATGGTGCCATACGGTGGTTCAATACGATATTGTATAGGTGTCACGAGGGTTAAATGCGGGCTTGGGAAGCCCTGAAAAACTGTGATTAAGAGCTTCAAATAAGTTAACTTGAATTTAAAATGCATGGCATAGAAGAAATGATTCTGAGGCATCAGCAGTTCTAATGAGATAATTATGTGGATGCATTTGATCAAAATTACACAGTACAATCACAAGTGTAACAAAGAGCAGAACCTGAAACCTCAGAAAATCCAGCACCATTAAATGTATCTATTATAATGTATAACTTTCACACTCTGGGTACTGCTGCTTATTTCTAGCATGAAAAACACTGAGATATACTGATGATATACAGTAGTGTACAGTAATTTAATAGGACTTGACAATGTAATACTCATGTCCTACAGCCCTACTGACCCACATCCTAACTTAGAGCAGTTATTAAATTAAATGGCATCAACATCAACATCAAAACAAATGCATCGTGGCCTACAGCCTGTATAATTCATCCCATTTACTTTGGGAATAAATAGGCTTAAAAAACATACAGTAAGACTGACATCAAACCAAAGCAAAATTACATACTGTACAGTTGATTGTAGCAACAAATTCCTGAAGGAAATATTCTTCATATTTCCATTATGTGAAAAGGTCAAATCCATTCACAGATCTCTACTCTAGATCCAATGCTACTAATGAGTCAATGGTTATGTGATTAACATACAGTATTGTGACATACTTTGTGATCCATCCATCCATCCATCCTCAACCGCTTATCCGAGGTCAGGTCGCGGGGGCAGCAGCTCCAGCAGGGAACCCCAAACTTCCCTTTCCACATTAGTCAGCTCTGACTGGGGGATCCCCAGGCGTTCCCAGGCCAATGTGGAGATATAATCTCTCCACCTCGTCCTGGGTCTTCCCCGAGGCCTCCTCCCAGATAGACGTGCCTGGAACACCTCCCTTGGGAGGCGTCCAGGAGGCCTCCTTAACAGATGCCCAAACCACCTCAACTAGCTCCTTTCAACGTGAAGGAGCAGCGGCTCTACTCTGAGCTCCTCTTGGATAGCCGAGCTTCTCACCCTATCTCTAAGGGAGACGCCCGCCACGCTCCTGAGGAAACCCATTTCGGTCGCTTGTACCCTCGATCTTGTTCTTTCAGTCATGACCCAACCTTCATTACCATAGGTGAGGGTAGGAACGAAAATTGCCCGGTTTCGTCACAACGGTGCGGTAAAGCGATTGCAATACCGCTCCGATTCTCTGACCAATCTCCTGCTCCATTGTCCCCTCACTCGTGAACAAGACCCTGAGGTACTTGAACTCCTTCACTTGGGGTAAGGACACATTCCCTACCTGGAGTAGGCACAGTAGGCATCGGTTTCCTGCTGAGAACCATGGCCTCAGATTTGGATGTGCAAATCCTCATCCCAGCCGCTTCACACTCGGATGCAAACCAATCTAGTGAGTGCTGAAGGTCACAGACCGATGATGCCATCAGGACCACATCATCTGCAAAGAGCAGCGATGAGATCCCCAGGCCACCGAACCGCAATCTCTCCCCATCACGACTACGCTTCAATATCCTGTCCATGAATACCACAAACAAGATTGATCCCAATCACCAAATAAAAATGTCACATACTTTGTGATGTTAAATTGAACTTGAAATTTACCCCAAAACCAATCATCCCAGCATGATATTATGACCTCCACCCCAGCACCCTGAGATGAATTACCCCAGGAAGGAAGTAATATAATTAGTCTTATTTACCTTACTTATTTAATATAACATTTCCCTGTCTGTGTATGTGCATGTGTACTGTACGTGACTACCCTTCCTTTCCTGTGTGTATTTAATGTCTCACTGTCATTTTAAAGCAGTTATGCGGTAGCACGCAATGGCCAGAACCAGCAGGAGTCTTCTCACATTTATCATTCATTCACCTTGGTCTGCCTCACCTCATTTGCTCCCTGTCATCCCAGTGGAAACAGCGTTTACAACACAACTGTTAGACCAATGGTTGGTTAGACTGGTTTGGTGGATAAATTAATGGATGGATAGATAACAGTGCATACAGATGCAGTACATATTGTACATACACTATAGTATAGTATAGTATAGTATAGTATAGTATAGTATAGTATTGTAATTATCAGCAGCTACAGTACTTGCAACGTGGTGCATTAGTAATATTAGCTAAAAGCTGAAAATCATGTAGCGTCTGCTCTCTTCGTCAAGCAGGGAAGAGGTTTTAATCCCTCATTGTCTCACTACTGCTTTTGTCTTCTTGGTGACACAGCTGCATAAAATAAACATTTTATCCCAGGAAACCTAATGTGTATAGCCTATTACAATACATGCCTTTCCTCACATGCATTTCATCACCACACACATTGTTTGACGAGGGCTTCAGTGTTGGCAGCCCTGGCAGCTTGTTGCCAATACGAACCCTGGTAATTGGTAGACAGGTACAGGTACATGTCTACTTGTCCATCCCAGGATGGGTGTCTTTCTTTGTCAGCACAGCACAGAACTGCTTAAACTAGAACACACACTTGTCTGCACACTCTACAAGCATGTGTTGCTATAGGTTTTACACTCATAAATACACTGTCCCTGAATAACTAAACTAGTACTGTATGTTTGCAGTGGTATGTTTGACAGAAATGCATCTGCCCTCTTAGAAAACATCTGTGATCAATCAAAAATATATTATGTGAAAAAAATGGATATGAAACATCTGGCTCACATGTCACTCATTGTCCTTCAGCAGACAGAAATTCGTTTGTCTCCTTAATTAGTTCAGATCATTTCTGCATTACACTGTATTTTGGGTCTTCTGTTGTGAATCTAATTGAAATAAAATACTTTTCCACTAAAGCCTAATGTATGAGATAGGTGATGACTTGAATAACAATGTTTTATGAATATAAAAGATAATTCTTTTTAATTATAGCTACCAAATCTAAAAAGCAAATGTAGAACTATTGTGTCTAAGTTTGTAGTCTCAGGTGTATATCAAAATAAAGTTTGTTTGCAGTCAAGCTACACAAAGTTCATCCTACTTGACCGTACAACATCATGCAGAACTATAGCTGGCATGCCATTTGTGGACTCAGCTTTCCAGTCAACCATACGCATTATAGAAGGGGAGATACATATGCAGAGAGTTCCTCTGCTCTTTGCGTTCATTTTTCTTTCTCTTACATTTATTTATTAATTTGTTTGCAGAAAGCCTTGGAAAAGTACACAGATCTATCAACATCACATGCAATATGATGGGGTAACTGACAGGAATGGGAATGCATTTTTCATGTTGCTATTACTTTCTAGTGTACATCATATTCTATTATAACATTTCCCCAAAACAACTAAGTGACTCAAAGACGTCACACAGGAGAAAACTTTGTGCCAATCAGTTAACACTGAAAACGTGCTATGATATCCCTCTACTAATTATTAATACTGTATGAATACAGCAAATGTAATGTTTCTATTTTTAAAACCAGACAACAGAAACCTATCCTTAGACAATTTTCTAACCCTGTCTCTTCTCAGATGCGTCAAAGTGCGCTGGGTTTACATAGCATGCACACCCACACAAGGTGTCTGCCTACTCCATTGATGCTGAAACATAAAAACTAGAAGAGCACCAATGAATAATCTAAAGGTTGTTAATGGCTGGTACATTTATTAAACACCTTCTAATAATTGGATTGTAATAAAGAGATGATGAGTATAAAGATAAGGTTGAATTAGATGTTTTCATTCATTCTATTTTTTTCACTTGAGAAAGGAAGAAACAAGTGTTTATTTGGATTCATTACACTACACTACTACACTACTATTCATTATCTACTGTGAACATGGCTGACTCTCTTGTTCTGTGTAAGTATTATGACTAGGGGAGTGGTGCTTAATTGCAAGTTTGATCACACCGTCGCTCAGCATTACTTAGACAAACACCCGATCACTGGTGCAGAGACGTGACATTCTGCTGATTAGGGATCAGTTTCTAATCACCTAATGTGTGTCATTAAGTAAAAGGTATTCACTAATTAGTTTGATAGGTACTTTTCTTGGCTCAAAATTACTGAGTAAAGAAATGTTTCCTCAGGTAGCCTAAGCGATGGCTCTATTAATACAGTGTGGCAACAACATATCACACTATGTGTGACATCCTGCAATACACAGGGTTTGGGATATTGTACACATATCTAGAATATATCTAACCTTTGTCTGAAGGGTACCATCCTGTAAAGTTTTTAATATGCTTTATACACTCTATTCCACAGCCTGTACTCCATTACCATCTTTAACTGTAGTATGCCTAAACACTGTTTTCATTCGTTAACAATATTTGGTTTGGTACTGTCCTTGCATCAATACAGAAATCCTTGTGATTCATGGGCACTCGAATTTCCTCGCTCCTACCAGCTTTCAACCATAGTAACTGGATTATCACCAGAAACTGATTAACATGGGCACAGTACTGTATACTGGACTTTTCCACATATTGCAGTCTCATCTACCCTTTTGCATCGACCTGCTATCTTTTACCAAATTGATGATGAAAGCTGAAACCAAAAAGAGCAACGAAATACAGTCCTGTCCAATAAGATAAACCATAGTAGTGCTATAAAGTTACTGTATATGTGAAAATAACTGAGGCAGTGTGTGTCACTGGCAGTACTTGTTTGGAAATTATAAAATTTTAGACACTACATGTAGAAAATACAGGCAGCAACCTAACAAATAATTTTGTCTTCAAAGCTATTTATTAAATACTATGTTTTTCTTAAATGGTGTGTGCTTTGCACAGTGAAGAAATTAATCCATATGCTCTAGGGTAAACAGATAAAATAATACAGGGATTACACTCAATGTTTCTTCAATTACTTGACCGAAACAAGCCAGTGTTAATAGGGAGTCTTTCTCAGGTATGAAAATTAAACCCTGGGAGGGCTATTATCACCATTCTTACACCACAGGGGTATAAAGGTTAGAGGAGTGGGATATTGAGTAAAAAGTCACCAGTTTATTGCTCATGACACACAAAAACACACAGAAACTGTTGGTCGTAGGAAAGCTGTGGTTGTATCCCCCAGATGTGCAAAACACTGTCAAACCCCAGCACTGGTTGTGATTAAATATTGAAACACGGTTTTCACTTTTTATTTAATTTGCAGTTTGTGCACCTGTGTGCTAAAAATGAACACTACATAATATTGAAGACGATACAGGGCTATCATTTGAAATAGGCAACTGAAGAGCCCACATATTGTAATTAATCAAAAGCCAAAAGGCTATGTATTCAGGGTGATAGAGTCCATTGGTCAAAGATTTCACACGTTTCAGATATCAGCAGCTATTGATTCCCTAAGGAACATTCAATAAAGAAGACGCATTCCAGTGTGGTGATAAGGCTTGTTGTATTTAAAATGGTATAGCCCCTCTTATTGTATAGGTACTCTTTTTTGTTACAAAAAATTTTTTAAATGGGCTCAAATTATAATTAACTTTACATTCCCCTAATTTATGAGATATACCATTATCTTATGTCTGATATTGTAATGATCTATGAAACCGCTTTGTTCCTGATTTGAGTATTAAGCAGGGCATTAGCACATTGCTTGTGCTGTGCCACAAACAACCTAACCTAACCTAAATCCTTAAATGATCAAGTAATCACTTAAAGCAAACGGATTCCAATGTAAAATGAATTACAATGCTTGAAAGTCCTTGAAAGGAAAACTCTTGTATCGCTAATCAACAAAAACATAATTTTGGATGTCAAGCTTTGGATGGATTGTAAAGGTCTTGTGACCTCCGCTATAATTTGTGTCATAAAACAAATAAAATAATACAATTAAACAAAAGCTTACATATGTCACCAATGTGGTGGAGATTGTTTTGGATCATAAGTCATTTAATTTGCAGCAGTATTCAATGTATAACAGTCACTTCTGCTCTTTCACTTTAATTTGAAATGTAGTCAAAGATAGAATGTGAACATTCAAAATTTGGTGTGTCATGTAAATATGGTCAGAATATGTGAGTTTTTGGGGTTGTTAGTAATTGAATTACAGTTTTATGGCACAATAACTGTACTCTTCTTTTGATGTATTGCATGTTGTAAATAATTTTATATTAGTATCCCTGACATACACCCTCTTAAAATTAGACCTTTTCTTGCAATCTGTACAGCAGACTTATGAAGGTCCGGTGGCTGTAACCATATGGGCATAGCGAAGCATAAAAAAAAAAGAAGCAGTTTCCACGCACTGTGCTGTCTGTGCTCAGTGTCTCTCCCCACGCTCAATTATCTCTTCTGCAGCTCTTGCTCAGCCTTCCACCCCACTGCCGCAGCAGTCGCAGGTCTCTCACTGCCACTTTTCACCCCTCAATGGCGTTAATTGTCCCGATGACCTCAATCAAAAGACAATTACCAAGAGGAGGGCAGTGGCAATTACTCCCATGACTGTACAATGAAGCATACCTGAACGGAGCAAGTACCGTCCACAGCGGGGAAAGAAATATGTGCTGCCAGCGACGACTGTCGTGAAGGAGAGAGGTGGAGGAGTGCTTGCCCAAGATGCTCACGTGCCCTTAACAATGGAGCCCATGTGAGAAGATATATGAATTAGAAGGCAGGTGCTCAAGTTTAAGGCACAGGCAGGAGACATCCGGAGGAACTCAGTGCTGAAATTAATTATGAAAAGTGGATAGGATATTAAGGATGACTGTGTGCACAAGATATAGCTTTTACATTGCATGTCTCTTCACAGGGCTCTAAAGGGGGAGCATGGATGGAATTCTGTTGATAATAAGCGCTGCAGCACAATACGGCTCCATAAAAATGACATATCTACACCATGAAATGGTCATCTAAAGAATGTGTCAAAGTCTTTTTATTCCTAAATCAACAAAGGGATTTACACAGAAGCCGTAATGACAATCATCTCGCCAGAGGGAGGACAATGCCTCCTAAGTGTTAATCATCTCTATAGCAATGGCCAGCCCAGCAGATCCTATCCCTTTATTGTGTGGGGTCTTACTGTACATATCTACAAATCTACAGCATGTTGTTTTAAAATCAAAGATACAGATATAGATTTTTGTCCCGGGCTGCTTATTTTATTTCCCATTATTGTTTCACACATTCCTTTGATACCACATATTATACTGTATTTATAGTCTGGAGTAGGGCAATATTTAAAATGTCTCTTTGGCCTCAGTGGCCAGGAAAGATGCACCATCTTCATTAAGTCTTTTAAGTGCAGTCAGTGCCAAAATGAATCTGCACTCCTGAACTACTACTGTATACGTGAAACCTATACAATAAGGTAAAACAATCCAATTTGGGGGGCGGAGCTTCTGAGAACAGAAGGAAGAGGCTACTCCCTTGTAGGTCATGTGTTAGCCTACAAGGCAGTAAATATAACTGCCCCATACTACCGCCGAGCAATGATCAGGTTCCATGCCCCAACCAGAGCACTTCAATCTACCACCTTGACTGTTCAGCTGAATAGCACCATCACAAGGGCACACAAACCACTCATCAGCCCAATTCCAACTTCTGGTGGTGCAATGGTGGAATGAGCTTCCTGCAGCAGTCAGGAGCACAGAGCCTCTCCACCTTGGTACTGTACCTCAGCCACTTACCTCCATACCCTTTAGTACTTCCACTAACAAATGCTCTCTAACTCTCTTATCTTCTATCATTAAAAAACATCTGTCTATTTTCTCCTATCGCTGTTAAAATCTTTGTTGGTACTTACTGTAGGCTTCTAAGACAGCAATTATTTCATGGAATTGTATGGTAGACAATATATGTTGTAAAATGTATAGCTACTGTAAATTAGCCTTGTGGACATGCTGCTGTCATTATCCTAAAAGAAGGTTGGGTGCGTACGACAACTGGTGTATGACCTGTTCTACAACTGATACATGTACTAACTGTACATCGCTTTGGATTAAAGCGTCTGGTAAATTCTTTAATGTCAATGCGTAAATAGTGTATTTATTTGGATGTTGATTTCAAATATCGACCTTTGCGCAGCATCACTTACTTCACCTGTAAAGCTGGGTAAACATGACGCAATGAAAATATTCTCGACTGATCTGTAGCCCTTGCCTTCTGCGATCAAAGTGCATGTCCAGATGGTTTAGTCCTCACGGCAAGGGTGCCAACTCTATGCTAGATTATCACAAGTCACCATCATTTAGCAATTATATGGGCTATTTCTGAATTAAAATGTAAAGAGTTTAATGCTGCTTGAGTACAAATGATTTTGCTGTACATTTATTAATTGTTTATCAGAACAATAACAAGACTTTTCATTTGGCAGTTCCTGGTGTTACACCAACCTAATGTGTTCCAGGTTGGTGTAACCAGACCAAAAATTCACTTTGAGAATAGGGTCTGGAAACACTCCAATAAGAAGTGTTTGCAGTCGTTGCCTCCTACTATATATATCCCTAGTAATGTCCTCTGGGTCAAAATGACCCAAATCACTAGCTCTTTGTGGCAGATAGAAGGCGCTAAACCTAATTCTACATATTAAACAGACATATGATGTGCACTGCTGGCACTTTGAAACCTGAGGACAACAACAGGGTTAAAAGGCACAAAAAAACAACCTAAATACCTACAAAGAAATTATTAATAAATAAATAAATACACTCAGCAATACCAATTTAAAAACACACAAATCATACACAATCAGATGGCGCCACCGTGTGGCCAAAGACGAGATTGCTGAGTACATTACGAGGGTTACATATATATACATGGACAGCCTTTAATTGCTACAGAACTATTTTGATCTTGATGACTTCGATTTCATCGCACTTAGTCAAGCTGACTGGTCCGCCAGCAGGTTGGCTGTGAAAACGCTAATGCTAACATGGTTTCCAGAGTATAATCTCAGTGCAATATTGAGAGCAATAGTCGGACGGTGGCAGGGTAGGAATACATAACTACTGTACTTGTATGCATTTCTTCCAGAGTCACCATGAGTTGAACCCAATTAATTGTCCATGAAAACATTTGAAAGGTTAATCATATTGTACTGTTTTGTAACCACCAGTGAATTTCTTAGATTCTGCAAAAAACTAGACTGTATGCTAAATTCATATGAAATACCAGTATATGTACAGTACTGTACAGGATGATCCATTCACAACTGACTACAACATCTAGTTTCTATACACAGTACAATATTGCCTTTTTGCAATGGTCTAGCATTCCCAATTTAGCATTATTGCTTTACCATGGGAAATAATTCAAGTGGTCTTTGGCCGTTGCCTCTGCGCTGCCACTGTAACTGATGGAGCAACGGTTGTGAATGCAGTTTTGATATGGCTGGGCATATTGATTTTAGTTCAAGTTGACATAAGATATGATTATCAACACATGGACTTTGGCCAGGGTTTTGACAGCCGTTCTTATATTGCTGATTTAACCAAAGCGATTAACACAACAGGATATTTAAATGGCTTACTGGGTATTAAAAAACAAAGGTTAATAAGAGCCATAGCCTGGTAAAACCCTCATGATTTTGCTAGCTCCACCTCAAAGTTGCTTTGAAAGTCAGTCTGGGGACTTTTCAAAACTTGCCGTTTACAGAATCAGAATGAATCTATTATATATGCATATTATTTGGTGAAGTGGAAACCCCAAATCCAGAAAACTGAAATGCACTGCACATGGAAGAAAAGTACAAAAATTGTTTTTTGGTTCAGTGGTATTTAAGAGTTGCTAGCTGGATGGCCAGAAACAGACACTGAAATATGGAATTTGACAGAATACAGGACAGTTTCTTGGCACATCCTTCTAAGTTGTTGATTATTTCAATGCCGCTAATACGGACTACAAAGGAAGGGAACAGAGGGGAAGGGGTTTTTAGGTTTCTGATTTTCTGATTTGATTTCCTTGCTTTCTTTCTTTATTTTAAGCTATATTTCATTACAAATCATACCTATAGCAGCTTTAAGCTACATTGACCTCTGTCATTTCTCCAGTATCGTACACACTTCTAACTACTAAAAAGCTGATGCCTCTCTACTGGTAAAGAAAGTAGTATGCATTCTCAAGATAATTTGTTATGCAAAATTAAACTGTTATAGTATTCATGTCGTGATATTATTTCAGATTTATTAACCAGTCCTTATTTGTGCTGTATGTAATATTTAATAAAAGTGTCCAATGAATGAACAAATTTATATTGAACTGACAGTGGGGTCTCAGAACAGCACCTATACCCATTGATTGGACCTAAAAATATTGTACATATGCTACAATGACATTGTACATGTTGCTGTACCACAATACTGTCCCCTTTACCATCCATTCTAACACCCTAGGTTAATAGAACAGGTGACCCGGTTGGATTGAAAAGTCCTGCTGAACAGCTCAGATGCAGCACTGCAGACTAATGGACGACTGACCTTACAGGTGTGAAACAGCCCAGTCAGCAGTTCAAAAGCCAGAATTTACTAAACAATCATGAGCGTATGAAACAGCTAACATTGCAGAATAATATGAGCCTTCGTAACATGACAGAAACCAGTGGATACAATGCAAGGTGGTTAGGTACAGTATGAATGTCTAATTAAACAAAATGTAGGCATTCGATCTACGTAGAATTATGCTTAATTATGTCAAGCTAATATGAGGGAAGGGTGCAAGCCTGCATTGCTGTTCCACTATTGTCTCCAAGACATTTTACAACAATCATGACAAAGCATAAGGAATGTGTGAAGGCTATTTTGTAACGCAGCAGTATGTTATTGTGACAAATATTTTCCAGAGGCTCAACTGCTGATCCAAAATGTTGTTTCTTACTACAGTAGGTGCGCAGTTATAGCAAACATCCAAAGACAGCTCATGGGCACAATGTTTCAAAGCCTTTGTACTGTACAGTGATATCAGTCACTTCACTGCGTATGAATTCGTTCAATCATCTTGACCTTAACCAACCATCAACAGAATGTGCTGAACGCACACACAAACAACTGATCCGTGAAGAACATAAAACTGTATATCAGTCTGGATTGTATTTGCTGCCGGTAGCAAAACAAATCCATTACTCATTCAAATTAAAGTATTTATGTGGTACAGAAATAAATGCTTCAGTGGGATTTCTTTTTAGGCCTAGACCAGACCATCGCCATTACTAGAGCCAGATCCATCATTGGTCATTTGGAGCCAGTTCCACTGTATTGTTAGTTCTATATATATCTTTAGGTCTTTAATTTTACGTTTAAGTTTTGTACTTGCAGTAAGTGTCAGGATTGCAATAGCTAATGAATGAAATTGATTAGAAAAACAAAACAGTTTGTAATAAATGTGTTCATGGATTAGTTGCCTGGTTACTGTACACATTTTGCATCACGTGATTGAGTGGCTCAGGAGCAAAAAGGCATTGTAGAGTCTGCATTATCATCAGTGGGGAAACTTCTGTTTTAAGCATTAAGGTGTTTGGCAAGTTTAACTACATTTCCCAGTAGCAATAGGTATTATTGCTTAATCCTATGAATATAACTGCATGAACATACATTTATTTTGCTATTCTTTCTCAAACAAATCCTCAAGCTCCCTTTGTCTTGTGCCAACTCTATGGGTCGCTTGACTTGTCGTCCATCTAAATCGGTGTGCTGCGATACACATTACCTGTTTGTGAACATGGAGTAGAATACAACCCTCCATCCACTGGAGATCGGCATAGATGGCAAAAAACATTCCTGTCATGCACTGAAAGCAGTAGACAAGCACTAGCTGGCACACAGACAGATCTGGACAATCAACAGTATTTAAAATGCGGCGCATGAGATGGTGTCCATCTGTTCAATTAAAAAAAAGTTAGTAAGTTGCTATCATTGTGAAGTAAAGTTTTCCCTATCCATATTGTTGGAGAAATGTGTACAGTTTATTCACAGTTTATTTATTCGCATTCATTTCCCACCCAAAGTTTCATTTGATACCCTTCATACATTGCAGATTTGAGAGAATTAGCGAATGTAAAGTATGTGCAGACAGACCTCTGCTTTTTTCAGCGTGTTAAATCTGAAAATCAGAGGCTTCACACTGTTCAACAGCTGAAGGCTGGCATTGTAACTTGGATCTAAACAGCTCTCTATTCACACGTAACAATGGAACACACACTGGCGCCATGTACCACAAAATAGCACTTCAAATGAGCTCTGTTGAAAATTGAGATTTAATAACCGTTATCTGCTATATGAGGTTGCCTTCTCTAGGCTAATTCCTGATCTATAAAGTTAAAGTCAGCATGGCTTTTGCTTTGCTGACAGCATAAAAACAGAACTTCTGACAACACTGCTGAGAATAATGATGTCTTACGTTATAAAGTCACTATTTCCAACTTTAGTATTATAGAGTCACCTCGATCGGTGGTCTCAGAACGGAACGGACCATTGTGAGACAAGAGGACACTTGTCACAACTCTGCATCACAGTAAAATACCAGCTGATTTCCTGAATTAGCTACTCTGCTTGTAGGTGTAATAAAGCACTGCTGGTGTAACGTTTGGACATAATAAAAACCTGGTTACCATGGCTGGAGACCACCGATGCAGTGGTATGCAGAGAGGGTTGAAAAAATATAATGTATGATATGAATAACTGCACACGTATACAGCACATATAAATCATGCTGGTCCCTTTGATTGATGTATAGATATTGTAGAACAATTCAGCAGAATTCTGTGTCTGACATTTATACTCTACTGTACGTTACAGTGATTTAAATGTTAAGGTGTTGAGCAGCTGAATGTTGCCTGTGTAACTTGAAGTCGACCGCTTATCTCAGATTCAAAGGAAACAATGGAACATTGGTGTGTTACATGTCACACAATAAGGCTTCAAATGAGCTCTGCTGAAAATTGAGATTTAATGACTGATCTAGCATAGGAGGTGGGTGACGAGAAGACCCATTCTTTCAGTAGGTCTGTGTAGCACAAGTCAGAATAATTCATGTAGATAATAATATCTACATGAATATGAGCATGAATGTTGAACTGCTGACAATTGTAATGACTACCCACGTTCACGAGTTATACATCTAAATATAATAATCTAACAAACTTTTCTCCATTTGGTATTTTAATTAAAGTAAAAAGAATGTGCGGCTTTGTTAGCCTAAATACAATACCTAATAATGTTTTATTCTTCAGTTGTAAAAATTTGACTGTACTGTACTGTTTATCTAGATTAATCTATTTTTTCTTTACAAACATAAGGTAACAAGGCAGAGCATTTGAAATGGTGGTCCACAAACCACACAATTATGGTGTTAATGCAATTCCCAAAACAGGAGACTTCCTGTATATATATATATTTCTATTGCAGTACATTTTAAAGATAGTGGTTGTTTTTTTATTTTGCAGCTTAGAAAGCACAAAGAAGCAGAATAGTTTTCTTTTTAGTTATTTTTAAAATATGAATTTGTGAAAGCTGATTACAGACGGCAAGAGACTTTTATTTCCAGTATCATTAACAGTATTGTCAACATAGTTCATGTAGTATTACCTATCACAATTTTGAACAGATAAATGTGCGAAAGTGCAGGAATTGTGGAATAGCCAGTTTGTATTTCTTACTGTAGTTAGTTTATATTTGATGTAAATATAAACCAAGGCTGGACAAGAGGAATCCAAGTACAGTACTTTAATAAAGCTCTAATGTAGAGCTAACATGAACTGACTCAAAATCAAAGAGCACATGTTGCTATGGTAACTATAGTATGGTTAGGAAATATCATATAGAAGTGATATAAAGAAAGCTCCATGGATTCTCCTGTTAAATATCTTTCTGTACTTCAAAGTGGACAGTATATACAGTACATTTTATATAGTGTCCATTTTGAAGTACAGAAAGATATTTAACAGGATACGGAAAGGAACACTGTTTATGCACATGAGACATACATGTCTCATATTTTTTTTAATTTAAGAATTGTTTTATATTTTTATGTTTTGTGGTTTTAAGTTGTAATGTCTGTGACTTTGTATGCTGCTTTTTTGCTAGGTCTCTGTTGGAAAAGAGATTTTGAATCTCAATCAAACTAACCTGGTAAAATAAAGAACAAATAAATAAATAAAAGTGGAATTGTTCAAACAGACAATGTTTTCAATACATACTATTTCAATAAATGTAATTAGAAAATGTATGTTTTAATCTTTTTATTATTATTCTATTCCTAGCCCATTAAACTGCCTATAAAAAATTACATTAATCACACTCAATTAATCCAACTTGTTAGGTTTTGAGGCAGTCACACACTGATAATTCACTGTTCCTATGCAGCAGATGTTGAGAAAGCTTGCTGTGTTGGCCCACCAGACGCGCCAAATATGAGACACAATGTGTGGCCATTTATCAATGTTGGACTGTCATCAGAAAGTGAATGGGTTAAATATTGATAGAATAATAAAAGCCTGATGTGTGCACAACTTGCACTATGGCTTCACCTTAAATGCTCAGATGATTCAGGCTACAGTACTATTGAAACGTATCACATCTGGATGAACTAGAACTGTGGATGCAACTAAGCAGAGATAAATCTACTTAGACCAATTACTGGTTAACCATCGTAATGTACTCAAAACTCTCATATTTGGCCACCTGGTGGCGCCATCTGATTGTGTATGATTTGTGTGTTTTTCAATTGTCATTGCTGAGTGTATTTATTTCTTTATTAATTATT
>JAODUG010054742.1:0-15132 GCA_027564795.1 Aphredoderus sayanus
GAAACCCGAGGACAACAGGAGGGTTAAAAGGCACATAAAACAACACAAATACATAAAGAAATAATTAATTAATAAATAAATACACAGCAATGACAATACAAAGAACCATATATTCATACCCAATCAGATGGTGCCGCCTCGTGGGTCAAGACTATATTTTAAGGGCATCACGAGGTTTAACAGAGATTGCTGATGATGTATTCATTTATTTGTTTCATTGTCTGCTATGGTTTGTATGTTGTCATGCTGCCTGTCCAGGTATGGATCATAGCAGATGGCGTTCCAGCCTTCCCTGGAGAGGCCCCTGGAGCTGTGTGCCACAGGCTGGGGGTGGGGCCCATGCAGCCCAAGGGTCAGTCCTGGGACTATGGCATCGGGGTAAGTATCCCATGCCTCTCCTCTCCCTCAGTCTAGCACGACAAGGCATCTGGTAGGCCCACTGTAGCAGCAGGAATGGTGCCGTATGTGTTTATATGTGTGCGCTAACGTGACTTCTGCGCTCCTCAGGGAGGGTGGGAGCACATCAGCGTGAGGGGGAACTCCACAGAAGCACCTCGGCCCTCACAGCCAGCTCCGGTGGGCTCCCCCCGCAGCCCGCTGCCCCCGAGGCCACACACTCCAATGAATGGGAATGCCGTGGGTGTGTAGAACCCCTTTCATGGTTCCTCTGTCACCCCCACCCCCACTACATCCGGGCCTGTCTCTACATGCATTTCATTTCCCATTGCACCCATCCCTTCTTCTCAAGGGAGATCAGTGATCACAATCAGGCTACTGAGGTTTATGTCAGTTTTGATTGGCGCATGGCCCAAGTTGAATGTCAGGTCGACATGCTAATTGAAAAGGGAGCAATAGTGTGCTCAGGTTTTAGTTGTTTGTTCACCTTGATCATGTACTGTGAAAACCTAATACAGATGGAGGGATGTTGCATACAGGGCCTGTGCTTGCTCCCCACTATCAAGCCCATAGATGCTTGCTCCCAGGATTGTGCAAACACATTCGCAGGTTCATAGTTCATTTGGATTTGTAGGATCATTTTTGTTGTCAGATTTATGTACATCTCATTTGCATGTAATTTGATTTGAAATGTGTGTTTATTGTAGCTGTTTTTCATTCCAGCTGTTTCTTTGTGTGTTATGGGCTGTTACATAAATGCCTTGAAGTGTTTTTCTTCCCAAGTATTAATAGAAAGTTAGTTCTGAAAACTATATTGTCAAAATGCTTTAATCCTTTTGATTTGTCAGATAAGAGCTCCCCCAATTTCTTCTGCAATATGAAGTTCTTCCAGACACAGTTGTGTCCATTCAGACCCTGCTTTGATGACAATGACTGTTGAGGCACTGTACAGATGATCCACTGTATGTCCTCAGACAAGAGCACAGAACTGTATAATAAACTATAGAATTTCTTTTGGCATTCTCCAATTCCTTCTCAACAGCTTAAAAACAAATTAACATCAGGTGTGGACATACATTTATTTGCATTTCAGCACCCTTTGGAGCAACATATGTCCTCACATCAAGCATCACAGCGAGACCTCCTGTCTTTCCACGCAATCCAGTATTCTAGTAACAGCCTGCTCTAAATTACCTTTCCAAACATCTGCATTTGATCATTATACTGCTTAATATTTGACAAACCCTTGCAAATCTTGTAGTTCCCAATACCCAAATGTTATATAAAACAGAGCAATCATAGAAGTACATTTGCATTTATTTCCATATTAAACAGTGTAATTATAAACATTTCATTCAATTACACTAAGCATGATCGTCAAAGTAAAAATTACTTTTTTTTTTAATCTACAAGTTGAAAGGACAATGATTTTTCACGTAGCTTTAGTGTCTTAATTTAAACAGTTTGCTAATGATATGTTGCCATTTTTTACTTCAACTCTGCTTTAAATTACATAATGAAACCTTTAACCTAAAACTCAATTACATTATTTCCCCATTTACAGACAAAAAATTTATGTACATCAGTACAGGTTCAACATTAAGATACACTTTTCAAATGTGCAAGATTAAGCAAATGTATACTGTAGTTGAATAAAATAAGGATTTGGATAAATAAAATGTTCAAGTTTAACCAAAACACAGGCTGCTGGTTTAAACAGAGGTTAACCTTTGTCTAAGATACAGTGGCTACTGAACAGAGGGAACATGATTATCTGCTACAGGTGAAAAATATATGTTCAACATACCACCAATGATAGAAGTGTCAAGGTGTCATTGACAAATAAGAGCTATACAAAACAAAGTGTGTATAACCCACAAAGTTTGGAAGAACTGGTTTGATTGATGAACATAAACACATTGAAAACCCATCTTGTTCTATCATGATGTTGCCACTTTAACTACAAACACATATTACAATTTCCTACCCACCTCCACTGTACAGCCACAGAATGATTTAGCCTAGATGTTTAAAATAGCTATTTGCATGATATCTTCTGCAGAAAATATTCTGAGCAGCACTTGGTTTGATGGTGAATCAAAAGTAAAGGGGTATCAATACCTTTAGCGATTTATTTTTCCTAGTAGTGTGTTCCTACTCAATTTGAAGTCCCTGCACATTACCAAAACATCATTCAAAAACGTAAAAAAAAAAAAAACTCATTGCACTTTTAACAAATAGCTCAATTTATATTTACAGTTTAACATTTAAAATATTATTTCACCTTTTACACAATTGTGTTTTGCAATTTTGTTGCACCCTAATAGTAAATTGGGATGCAGTCTAAAGAACAACAAGCAAGGTGATTTGGACAAATAAACCAATAAAGCCACATTCATGGCTAAAAATAAATATCTTTAGGAGACGTTTCCTTTGAATTGGCAATAACTTTCTTTCTCGTTCTTCAAATCGCTATTATTTCTTCGTTGTTCTCCAAATACAAAGACATTTCAGTATAGAAAAAGTAAATTATCCTATGACCAAATTGACAAGGGGCTTCCTTAAACCCTACCCGTCTCTCTAAAAGCTTTACTAGAATACTATACATATCGTTTCCAATACAACTGATGTGTGGTAAAGCAAAAGCCAAAAAACAAAAAAAGCCAAAAAGGTAACTATAATAATTGCACGTTGAGCAGAACAAATTAACATCCTGGAAGAAATTCTCAGGGTCGAGTCTTCGGTCTGCTGAATGCAAGAGCTTATTTCCATTTGGCTGCAGACATAAGATCGCCAGACTCTCGTTTTACTTCTGTTCTATTAAACAGTTCACAGAAGGGGGAAAGAAAATTTGGTTATTTTGGCGAGGAGTGCTTTAACCGACACAATGAAATGAAAGGAAGCAGCTGGCAGAGTCTTTAAAGCAAACATGAAGAAGCTCAGTCCGGGTATTATTAATGTTTCAGGTGGAATTGCACTATTAGAAACCTTACACAAATGGTGTTAATAACTAGGGAGGTGATGTGGCTCAGACATCTGTCTGTTCTGTTCGCCAATAAGAGTTTGTAGTTGTAGATGACTGGGGAGCCGTCTGTCTCTTTATACAGTATGAGTCCTCCTCATAGCCCTCCCTCCATGAGGGAACAGAGCAGCTCTGCCTGAGAAGCGTCTACGGTTTCCAACAAACCATGTCAACCCTCCTCACTCAGCTCTCCTGAAAAAGTGCAAGCGGAGGTTCATTTCTCAATAGCTTAAAGAGAAATGATCCTGACATTGACGAGGCTAGTCCTTCTCGCCGTCTTCACTGCTTCCTGTGAACACGAGAAGGGAAGCAGAAAGTTAGGAAAAAATAGTTATGCCAAGACCAGAAATACGGAATTCCCACTGACGATGCCTACCCGTAATACCTTTGTTACCAATATGTTTGTCTGCATTTTACTGGGAAAAATAACTAATGTGATCATCACAGTCAAGTGTAAAGGTCAAGTCTATTTATAAATCCCTTTATCATAGTACAGCCTCAACAGTCTCTGTAACCATACTAAAACCATAAAAGAGGGCCAAGCTTGTGATTCAAGGTAGGAAAGGTCTTAATATCGATCAGTTCTTGAATTATATTTATGAATCTATTATAAAAACCAACAAGCTTTCATATGTCACTTGCCTCCTTGTTCAATGTCAGAGTCTGTGAGGTGTGTGAGGGAGAAGCTGGCGATGCTGGCAGGAGAGATGGAAAAGCGGGAGTAGTTAGAGGAGCTTGTCCAGCTGGGCTCCGCCATGCGTCCTATAGTAGGGGGAGGAGAGAAAAAGTGCGATGCTGCAGAGGAGGACATAGTCTTGGACCCAGCCAAGTCCTTGGCTGCCTTGGACAGGAAGGATGGCTCTGGTGAGGAGAAGTCATCATCCCACTCAAAGCCACCACCTGAAAGGATTGATTGATCCATTGATTGTAAGACTGTCACACACCATATTGTCTTATGAGTCATGCAGGAATCATACATTAATCAACATCATGCATCATCATGCAACACCACCAAATATATTGTCAGACAGTTCTCTTCTTTCGGTTAAATGTAATCAAATTCATTAATGTTTAAAATGCTAAATTATAATTTAAGTTTTAATTTAGAATAAATATAATTCGACAGAACATAGCATTTCTCATGATTCATGAGTCGATTTTTGAGGTTTGACTTGTCGGTTACCTTCTTCGTCTGTGGAGCTTTCGGAGTTGGTGAACCTGTTAAGGTAACTGGCAGTAGGCACCGGGCTGCTAAACTCTGACACATGGCTGTTAGAGCCTGACGAGTGGTCTCCCAGTTCTTTAGTAGGAGTTTCCTGAAACAGCGACACGTTGCATTTGGAATTCGCAAAAAAAGGAAAGAAAAAAAACAAGGAAAAACAAAACTTTAAAGCACATGTTGATCATACTTGCTACAAGAAAATCCACCATCTAAAACAATACTGTACCTGGTCAAAAAGGTAGACGGTGACATCATCAAAGAAGGACACTGCTCTTTTGGAGTTGTCCATATCGCTACTACTCTCAGGTGACAAGGAGGCTTTTGATGCGATGCCGAGTGTGGTCGGCTTCAACAAGCTCTTGAGGTTCTTTGAGCTGCGGTCATCCGAAACAATGAGGGGAACCGGATGGACGGTGTCGTCCTCACTTTCTGAGCTGGAGTCGTGCGGTCTGTATGCGCGCATGTCGTCATCGGAGTCGTCACTGTTTTCGTTCTCCTCATCTGCATCCATACCATCCTCTTGTCCATCCAAGTCTGGGCCGTCTCGCCTGCCCAGGTAACGGCCCTCCATATCTGGCTCTCTGATTTTGGGACTGTCACTGGCGTAGGTCCTGGTTAGCTTAGCGTGTACCATGTTATCTGGCAGAAGCTTTGCTGAGGTAGCGGGGGGAGGATGAGGTGTGGTTTCCGGGTGAGTAGGAGAACTTCTGCCAAAATCTGCCAACATTTTCAATTTGTCAGACTGTTCATGGCAGTTGTCGCCCGATTCCCTCTCTTCCTCCAGATTGTTCTCCTCTACAGCGGAAGACCTGGGTAAACCTGAACAAATGCTTTCAGTCCGAGAAAAATTTGATCCCCAAACATGAGCTTGTACAACCGAGGTCTGCTGAGGAACAGTGGAAATCAAATCTCCTTCCAAAGTAATTTCAGTTGTGGAACTTCCTGATGCCCCATTGACCTCACTGGTTGCGTTTCTCAGTCTTGCGACCCCAACAGCCCCTTCCGGATTAATTTCTTCTGACTTCTTCTCTGGTTCTGCTTCATTGTCTGAGAAGTACGCAGAGTCTCTGTAGTTACCTCCCACACATGGTTCCTCAACAGGAGCTATGGGCTCTGGCTGCTGGCCTTCAACATCTTCCAAATCATGATCCTCTAGTGTACTCTCCACTTCGGAGATTACTATCTCTGGTGGAACCAAGGCCCCAGCTGCTGCAGGCTCCTCGGCTCCTTCTTCTTCTTCAGTAGAACCCCTGCCGTTTTCCACAAGGGAATGATCTCTGATAATGGGCTGCGAGTTCCACTCTGGAGACTCTAAGTTTTCTGTCTCATACCCGCTGTCTGCTATTTTGTATGGGGGTTGGAGTTTGTGTGTGGCTACTGGAGTGTAAAGCTCTTCTACCTGTCCTTCTAGTCTATGAATATCAAGGGAGTCTAAAGAATCTGGTGTTTCAGCTGAATTAACAGTTGGCAGAGTGGTGGAGACACTATCTTCCAATAAGCTGTCCTGGCTGATCTGGTCGAGTGAATGTCCAGAGACCAGCAGAGAAGACCTGATGGAAGGGCCACCAGTTTCAACCATAAAGGATTCTTCTTGGTCCGACAAGGCGGTTTCAAGTTCTGCTGTATCATCAATTAGTTCACTCCATGGATCATCATTTGTCAGGCCTTCACTGTGGCCATTGTCTGGAGGCGATACATGGGCTTTTAAGTCAAAAGGTTCTTTCATTCCTATGGGTTGAACGTCACATTTTGAGGTTCCAAGGTCATCTTCAAAGCTAATAAGTTTGGCATCTGTGCACAAAGAGTCTGTAGTGGCATCACTAGATAGTCCAAGGTGACTATCATTTAAATTAATGGGAAACTCAAAGTTCTCTGAAGTAGAACCAAGAGCAGAGTCTGTCACTGTATCGGCAGAATGGAGCAGACTAAAATCCTCAGTGGAAAAACTACTTCTAACTGGTAGCTGGTTGCTTAAATTATCTTCTGTGACTACTATGATGGAAGGCACCAGTGCTTCATTTGTTACCAAAGTCTCACAGAAATCATCCAAGTTGGAACTTGACAAATCATCCTGACATGGGGAAATGTGACTTGCTACAGGTTTTATGTACGTTTCTGCTATGTTTAAATGGTCTAATGTCTCAAGGTTGTCCCATGAGCTCATTTTGAAACATTCTTCAGGTGCGTGGGCAAGCCCAGGTGAAAGGAAGCTGTGTAGACTATTATTTTGCCCTGAAAAACTAGTGCAGTCTTTCATCACGTTCTGTTCTTTAAGAAACAGGGAGCTGACAGATACTTTGTCTGTGTGACTGAGCCTTATGTTGTCCACATTCTCACACTCTGTTGGTGAAGACTCTGGACGAGAGGCTTCCAGACGATCCCCTAATAAAGAATTATTTGTACTTGTATCGGCATCTAACTCCTCAGCTGCTAAAGATCCACCTTCATGGAAAGGATTTGTATTGCGTTCTGGAAGCTCCATGAAGCTCTTTCTCCAGGAAAGGGAATCCTCTTGTTTGGTCTCACCATCAGAAAATATGTTTGTATGGTAAGGACTGTCATTCTCAAGAGATGACCAAATGTGGCTGTCAGGCAGGAAGGAGTCCTTGGAGTCAATACTTTGGTGGAAGAAATCTGCATCAGTGCTCGACTCATCCAGACGTACATCTTGGAGAACGATAAAATCCTGCCTGCCTGAGTTAGAGTCCACATCTAAGCTCCTGTCCCTATTTGCACCTCCGTTGCTCTCCCCTTGATCTTCTAGCTGAATGTAATACTCGTTTTCATTAGAAGGCTTCTGTGCATCAAACACCGGCAAGATCCCAGGAATGCCTGAATGGTTGATGCTGCTTTCACGGCCCCTTTCCCTGGATCCGTGATCTGGAAAATGCGCCTGAATGTCTTCGGTCGAAACAGGGAAAAACATGCTGTGATAGTTCAGTGTTGTGTCCATTCCAGACCCCCTGTGGTTGCCGTCGTAGTGGTCCTGCTTGGCCGCTTCCCACACATACTCAAAGCTGAGGCCTTTGCTAGTTTCAGTGACCGTCAGCACTTCGTCGATCTCATGCCGAAGGGCGTCGTCGGCAAACTGATCCAAGATTGGGAAAGACGAGTGGCTTATAGTGGTCTGCCTTGTCATAGGATTAGGCTTGAGAGCATCCCAGCGTTGCTCAAAGTCCTCCTCTATGTCTTTCTGGCCCTGCATGCGCAGGTAGGTGAGCAAGCGGTGCACTTCCTCTGCCGTGGCTCGCTTGTCTGATGACAGCCAGCAGAACTGGAGCACCTCATGCCTGCAGTTAAAGGGGTAGTGATTGCTAGGTCAGTGGTGTAACATCTACAAGGTTTTTAATGTGCCATGCAATAAACATGTACTGTAATAGATAAAGCATTCCAATTTAAAGTTGATTGATTTTCGCCACCTATCCCTTAATTCTGTGCTTCCTACTGGAGTTAGGCGTATCAGAGCATTAACCTCTAAACGTAAAATCTAACGGTGTTCAATAAATGTGTTATAGTGACACCCTTACCATTTACACAAAATCTATATTAATTTGATAAAACAATACTAACATCTTCAGTGGCATTGCTTCAACAAGTGCCTCATTACAATATTCTCACCATCTGTCTGAATACGGGAGGTCCAGCTGTGGTTTGTACAGTTTGATTTGCTGCTCCTTGATAACATGATTGAGGACCTCTCGGTCAGACAGATGAGGGTATGGCTGAGCTGCATTCTCAAAGAGCTCCCATAACGTAACACCCAAGGCCCTGCAAACACAAGAGATATTCACATGAATATTCTGCAAATGACCTATGAATCATCATTGAAAATAGAAAGCAAGTGCCAAACAGGTGCCAAGCATAAATATTCTTCTAATGAAAGGTGAGTTGCAACATAAGGCATACTTTTTATAACTCAACGTATCCTTCTCTATGGGTAAATATACCAATATAACTTGAGATACTGCATGTAAGCTTTTGATTTATGACTTGGGAATATTTGGGCGCTGGGCCCAACATGAGAGCACCAGGGCAAGGCAGTGTAATTCTTTTGTTCCCTCCCTGAAATGTACAACCTCGACGACAAAGCTGTTTGTGGTGCTGCTTTACAACCCAGCTATTCCACGAGTGGTAGAGGGGAGCAAACTGTCTGTCCATGTCGAGTAACATTGCCGACATGAGAGTGGCATGTTGCCTACCAAACATTGCCAGGCTTGGTCTGGTCCACAGTGACCACTCCCCCATGGCGTTCCCCCACCAGCTCGGGAGCCAACCAGCGCAGAGGCGCAAACTCATCGTCCTCCGTGATGATGTAATCGTCCTGTGTGGACATAGGAAGACACTTCAGTCCAACATGGAAGGCTGCAACCTGTGGATCTTACTGCCCTGGGCACAAATGCTTCAGTTCAAAATATATGTATTACACAACAAGAACTGAAATATAATTCAGACAACTGCATTCAATTCTGTCACATGCCAATAAACACAAATTTGTTTTGATATGACCTTTATCTCATGAAAATAAAAAGCATGACAGGCAAATGGAGAACTCAGCAGTTCTTGAGGAATGCCAGACTTGCTTTTGGAACGTGGTTCAAGTTACAGATTTCCACACTTCCTCCCCCCTCTGGAATATGCTAAAAGGTCAAAGGACAACGTCCGCACGACCCATGCTGGATAACATTTATCTTGGGCTGCTAACTCATCAAGTTCTTGATGCTAGAGATTAAGAGCTAACGCTCTACAAGCATTCTGGAAAGGCTTTAAAAAAGAACGTATGTACTTACTTTGTATCTGTAGGGGCCAATGCCATAATCTCCAACTTTAACGGTTAGATCTGCAGTCAGATAGCAGTTCCTCAGGGCCAAATCACTAAAAACCAAAATGAAATACAAGAAAGAAAACTTGAATAACTGAGTTAACTAATTCCTGATAGATAATTTTTTCCTGTGTACAAATGTTTGCTTAGTGTGAATAGCTTCAATTAAATACAGTATGTAAACCCCATGACAGTGTGTTCATCTCACTTTGCGGAATGAGTGTTTTCACATATAGCCATTATATTTTTCCTCAATCAATATGCAGAGAAGGCAACAAGACCGTATACCTACAAGATGCAGCTCTAGCTAGATATGTCCTCAAAACATAAATGCGTCATAAACTCAGTGCATCACCGCATCTGTACATCACAGTATCTATCTGAACATTATCATTATAATGTTCATATATCAGATTAAAATCTCTTGCCATTATAGGCTTACAATCCTAAACGCAACATCATTCCGAGCAGGAGCCAAGTCACAAACAGAAACAGAACCCAGTGTAAGTACAGGTGCTGACTACATGTTGGCAGTTGCTTCTGCTCTCCCCCTAGCAACAAAATCACTGATGCTGGAGCTATTCCCACATCACTCACACAGCAGCAGGATATTGCTGCCAGGGAGAAACGCTGGCATTGCAGACTGCCCGTGTGACGGCCAGCAGAGGGCGCTAAGAGAGGCCTGAGAACTGAGCACATATGGTAGTTTATTCAGACCACCGCACTGCTGGAAGGAGACAGGCTCTCGTGTCCCCTCGGCATTCCCTGTGCACGAGAGTGTGCGTCTCGCCTACCCAGCCCCATACCCAAACACTGCTGACACTAGCAGTCTTCCTTACACACAGCCCAGTTACTGTCAGACTCACTGAAACCCACGCAAGACAAATGGCAGATATATTAGAGCTCTTTGGTCGCCCCTTCGCTCTTGGAGGAGCCCACATACAGTAATGCCGGCGGGCTCACTGAGAAATAGGGCCAAGTTGTTAACCCTACAAGGCGCATAGAGGTGACCACTGCTACACCACAGGGGCATGAATAGCATTTAGTGCATTTTGTACAAGCATATGTCTGTCTCAAGACCTCATCTGGTCATCAAGGACAAATGGAAATGACCGAATAGTATATTTTGAGTATGTTGAGCAATACTGTATTCAGGTCATCTTTAAATAAAACACACATCAGAATAATAGATACAGAAAATACAAGTAAATCGAAGGCGGTAAGGAAGCTAAGGAACTGAGGGTTTAACAAATATTCATTACTGCCTTAAACTTGGAAGTCTTCAAATTTGATGCATTTCGATGGAGGGCATAGTAGAAGTCTCCATTGTTGCCTCCCCTCAGAAATAGCGCGGCAGATATATTTTTACAATGTTCGTTTTATGCATTGAGCCACAGTGAGGGAAGCTTGTAGTACGCCACCGGAGTTGTATCGTGGAGAAATACAAAAACTAAACGTTTCATCCAAACACGAGGCTATCCTTTTACATACAAACAGCAGAATCATCATATCTCTGGCAGGTGACAGCTGACACCGCGGCAACGCATTAGAGCTGTGTAATTGGAACCCTTCGGGCTTATTCTGTGCACGCAACACAGCCAATGAGTCGAGAGTCGTATGCGAGCCCCAAGCCTTGGCGTTCCCAAGCAGCCTGCTAGCAGAGCAGACACCCTATCACAGGCACGAACACGACACGAAGATTCTCCCTGTGCCGAACACCACCGTTTTTGGAGACACTTGTACTTAAGAGGTTGGTTGGGCAGCAGGGACAACAGGCAATGCTGACAGTAAACAGAAGCATATGGACAAGTGTATTACAGCAGCAGCTGAAGTGCCAACTGCTGTACAAAAAAATAGACAATTTAATAACTGAATTTGAAATGCTTTCAAATTAGTGCAATTATCTCTGATGTCCCAAGATCACAATAATGAGAATAAGGTCATGAAGAGAATGTCATTCTAACTTTATAGTCCCTATCTTCATGTTAAAAGCGAGGAGAATAGAGCCCGTTTAGCCTAGTATAGGAGTGCGTTGCAGTTCTGAAGTGCTACCTGTGCAGGAAGTTGTGTTTGTGAAGGTGAGTGACAGCGGCAGCAATCTCACAGGCCATCCTCTGCAGTTGCAGCAATTCAGCATTTCTCAGCATCCGATCCTGCTGAGACAGGTAGCCCCGCACATCCCCCTGCAAACACACACGATTGATTATTTTCTCATTACAAACATCCAGTACCTATTAGCAGTATTTAAGTATTACATTATTGTTGCACAGCTACATTAAAAGGTATTTTGAAGAGTTGCAGGCTGCTGTTATAAAGTCCCAATATAATAGTTGCAATTTTAAATATAATTTAAATGCAAAAAACTGTAAAGATGGTAGATAAGAACTCAGATTCTTCCAAATACTGTCACTTTGCAAGGCAAACTTATCGAAAGGGTTATACATTACAAGTACTTGGGTTTAGATTAAACCCATATAGATGTGAAGAAGGAAAAATACTTGTTTCTGGGACATTCTAATCTGTCCTATGGTGAAGAGTTACAAGAGGTCCACTGAAGCATATTCTAGAAACATTATCATGTATACATTTCTACAACCTCTAACACATCACTGCACCTTCTACTGTATATGAGAGTTGGACAGCCTTACATATCTCTGCAGAGATCATACCATTTTTTATGTTTTTATTTTAAAAAGGCCTTGTTAAGACAGCTCCCATTTTATCTTCAGAAATACATGGTACGTTACAACATGGTATGTCAAAATGATTGAGTAACTGTGTTTTAATGAGAAAACAGATTTTCAGTTTTCGACCCCTTCATCTTAGAAGAGGCTTCAAAGTAGTTTAAAATTACAAGATACAGCACAATTAACATTTTATGCATTCGGTTTTATGATGGAATTTGTGTTTGTAACTTTGTATGCTGCAAATTAAAAAAAAAAAAAAAAACATTATCAGCACAAACGTGCAGTGTGCAAAGCCTGCCACACAGGGACAGTAGAAGCTCCCAGTTACAACATCACGGCTACTGAGGACAGGAGGATAGGACCAAATAAGGCTACAGCTGTTTACTAGACCCTTTGAGATGTCACTGTGATTTATAAATAAGAAAGCCCTGGTGCAGCAAGTGGAATAGAACCGTTCCTCTGTTAGGTCAGTTTTCATGACCCACAATAGGAGGGTAGAAAAGAACTGCATGTCCCATAAAGGATAAACCATTTGTATTTTGTTTCATCTAAAGTACAAATGTGTAAGAGAAGGAAAAAAAGCTTCTGGATGATTATAATGCTTTTTAATATTCTGATTTAACGGACCAAAAAATAACAGAATAAGCACAGATACAACCTCACATTAGAAGAAGAAATATATTCTTCCAAGCTACACAGAGAAAACCAGAGGATAGATGTGAAAAAGAGTGGGGAAGGCATTTGATGTGTCAGGATCACTGGCTGACATGGTCTTTGCAGTTAGACTGACTCCTGAGGGAATGGCAGTTTTGCTTAACAACAACTCCGCTGTGTCTATTGAACCTCTAAAGGAAGGTTGGGGAATTTGTGCAGACGCCGCTGGTTACCGTCAACCAATCAAAGCTCACCAGACCAAACAAGGCCAGAAAAATTAATAAAATAGTGCGAGCGTTTAATCTTTCACTCGGAGCATTGATGGCTCATTATACCCTTTGCCTCTGCCACATGATTATAGTCATTTGGCTCCTGCTGTTTTTACTTCCATCGCACATTTGAATTCCCCAGTGTGAGAGTGCAGGGCCAGGTACGCCATGTTCATCACATTCACTGAGAAAACTCCCACACAATTTGGTGCAGTAGTGTCTCCGGAGGCATGTGCTAGTAAAAACACACACTGACACACAAGGTCAAATAATATGGAGGTTCTTGTGCGACGCTAGGCCATCGAGCATGCGCGTGCCCATGTGGGGGAACAGTTGTACTCTCAAAGTGTATTCACAACAGGCTGGCCCCTCCATGACCTGTGCTGCTACAAGCAGGTTAGAGTGGTCACTTAATGCGAGGGACTACACCGTTTGCTTCCAGCCAGTGCTCTCCCCGCTAGACCACAAGCTACACACAAACACAGCTCGGAGAAGGGCCCTTCAGAGAAGAGCTATATTAAATGTACAGTATGCTAAGCGATATACAATATGCACTTGCTGTCTTTAACTACTGTATGATATTTCCACGGCAGCTGGCATGGCCAGGAGGTTTTCGTGCGTGGGCATGTGTTCCGTGTGTTGGGGTGAAGGGGGTCCAAGGTCAGTCAACAAACGAGAGTTATTGAAAGGCCAAAACAATTAAGACTAGTGTGTAACTGAACAAATGAGCACATAAAAATAGCGATTGAATTTAAATAGCCATTCAAATTCAAGCACTACTGCAGAGCCACATTTGGAGTGAATTGTACACACTACTGCACTGTGCACACTACATGCATTTTAATTTAAGGTTTCCAATTAATACATCGGGAATCAATTTATTGCCTGCGGGTGCGCAAGATTAATGTTTTAATAAATGTATGATTGCAGACCGCTGCTGATAGGATTCTGCTCAGTGATATCTGCTTAAATATGATAACGCCATAGGATTCGGTCTATCACAGTGAAAGTAAGGCATAAAGTGCATGCACAAAAACACAGCATGCTATAAAGATAACTTAATAAAATAGCGTTCTCTGTATTTATGGATTGTCCAGTTTTTTAATAGTCTTTTCAAATCTGGTGTTGACGAGTTCTGTATTCACTGCAAACACGTGTTGTGCCTTCCTATATAAAGCCTGCCACATAGTTCACAGGCTTATATAGAGTGCCCCTATATATGCATACTTAGAACTGACTTACCAACTGTCCTTGTCAAATAACATCTCATTTATTAAGCTTAAACCAAACTAGAACAAGCAGAGAGTTCTGCATATGCAAATAAGTATCTGGCTAGTCGTCCCGCCCCCCCCCCCCCACCAAATGCTCATGTTTACATGGCCCTCAGAACAACCACCGACCTGCCAGCTGCCCTTAAAAGATTTATTTTAATGAATACCGCGAAATCAAGATGGGAAGTGCTGCATGAATGGACTGCACCTTTAAATACCATCATGAATCCATCGCGATAAAAAGTCCAACAATTCCTCCAGAGCCAACAGTCGGGACTGTCAGTCACACTATGGTCTGGCATCCGGTGACCCCCGGCTCCAGTTGCATGCTGTATTTTGGTGTCGAAAATTCTGTGAGCCAGGGTTACTCTGCACGCGCGATGAGGGACAGAAAGACATCACATTCGGTCACAACGCACCGGATTAGGGAGGGGGGGAAGGGGGTCACCTTGTTCGCTATGCCAGGGAGGGATCGTGTTGTGTGTATGGAGGTGTTAATGACTAGCAGGTCATGTTTATGGTTTTACTGCGCTTACATTCACATCTGTCAACATCAATAGGACCATTTGCATCCAAGACCGGAGCAGGACTATCACTTGTTGAAAGACAAGTTTCGTTGTTTTCAACTTTATACAAAACAGTGGTTTAAATTATTCATAATAATATATGAGACAGAAAACAGGCAGCCTGTGAGAAATAGCTGGTAGATCCCTCATTACCATTCTTAACCCTCGTAATGTACTCCGGGTCAGAATGACCCAAATCACTAGCTTTTGTGGCAGATAGAAGGCG
>JAODUG010054753.1:0-11789 GCA_027564795.1 Aphredoderus sayanus
ATTATTATTATTATTATTATTATTATTATTATTATTAACCACACTGCTGAAATGCTGAGAGCTGGTCAACAACACTGCTATTCCATCTTCCTGTGTGGCTGGCCTGCAGGTTTGAACAAGACCATATGAAAACAGCCACAGCCCAACAATAGTATATCATGTATTTAATGTATTAGTCACTGGTGGGTTGTGTCATTAACAATTACAATAACAATCATGTCATTTAACAGATGATTGTATGCAATAGTGAGTACAATTATATAAGGAACAGGGAGGGATTATAGATATCTTGCTCGAAGAGGCTTACATGTAGGCTGGGCATGTTGTGTTATCAATCCATGACCACTAGACTATCCTGCCCAGACTAATTTGATTTGTCTGGCTGATGGTGTTCACTTTCTAGATGTTATGTGCAAGCACGGAAACACACACCATGAAGGTTGTTCAAACACAGTGTGTTCACACAAGGTGCATTCTCCAGTGCTCTGACTGAAGTTGTCTGGCTCACCGCACTGAATATTAATATCGTCTTATTATCAAGGTATTGTAGCTGATGCACCGCTGAGAGAGCAGACAATGGTTTAAGGAGAGACAGCTAGTGGCAGAGATAGAAAGAGAGAAAGCCTCTATTTCCACACAATATATTTTGGCATATTTTATATCTTGTGGACTACAGTTATTTTGTTTATATGTACTGTACAGACTCTCTACAGTATGATATGAACACGCCAGAATCTACTATTGAAACTGTAACAAAGTTGTATGAAAGTCACAAAATGGGGCCTTGGGTCTGTTCGGAAGATACTTAAAATACAGTTTTGCATTAAAAACGTAATGCATCAAATATGAAAATGACTTACATGGCACCATAGAATAATTATTTGCATCATGCTGTACATAGATTTTAATTACTATGGCCACAATGATCATTGAAACTGGATTTGTTGTAGAAAAGCAATATTAACAAAATATTGGTATCAATTATTTTCATATTCTGCATCTACGTTTCTAAAATTCAAAATGTGTTATTGTAACTATGTGATATGTGCTAGAATAGCATTCAGGACATGACAATGTAGCCAAATAATATGTATAGTGTAGTATCCTAATGCTGAACCTGGTGAGCGGTGAAGAAACTGTGTTGGTATACCATACTCAGCCTTAATTACAACCTGTGCAAACCTATGCTTCCATATGTGTAGTGACAACAGTATCAAAGTGCATCAGTGAAGTGGTAAGCTTGTGAACTATATTGCACACTGGTAAACCAGATGGCCTAGTTTAGAGGCTCAAGATTTATGGATTGCTGAGATTAAAGAAAACAATCTTGATGTGTAAATGTAACTATACTGTAGTATGAATCTCTATGTCCATATCGTCCAACATTTTAGAGATTCGTTTGTGAGATGTATTAATTTGTTTTATGAAAAACTGTATTTTTGTGAAAATGCTGATGGTTTAGCAATACATGTACAATTAAAAAAACTTTACTGGATGCAGAAGCATTCAGCCAGGCACTGACAACTGCCATTCTCAGAGTAGCTATACAACCAAAGCAGATATATTATGTGTGTTACTTTCTACCTACAAGCTACAAGCAACAACTTAAATTCATTATTGGTAACAACTGCCGCAGGCAATATGTCATTACTCTTTGAAGTGTCTATTTCCAAAGCAATCCTCTTTACGTTAATGTTGTTGATTAAAGTATACCAATGTTAATATTACCCATTAATCACAGCATTAAACAGCAGTGACTCAACTTGTACTGTATAGTGGTTGTTTCACCAGAGATGATTCCAAGACCCAATTCCAAATTCCTAAATATTTTAAGACTTTTTGTACAGGAAGTATTTGCACTATACTGTATGTTTATGTGGCAATAAGTGATTTATAGTAAATTGCACATACATCATATTTTTTTTAAATTATTTATATATATTGACATACATACATAATGCTTTCCTAAAGACACGTGTAGACAAATCGGCTTGTAAATTATTTCTGATATACAATGTTATAAAGTAGAGAAGAAAGTAAAATGCTGTGATGTGTCGTTTCCAGTTTCACAAGCAGTAATTCATGCAGAAATATGTATAGCCTCATTACCCTCTGCTCCTTTTAAATTATGCTCACTGAACATAGTGGTCAAATGTGCATTAATTTGCATTACTATACTATACATAATGATGTGAGCATAACCTGACATTCTGTGCACATACCATAGATAATTACAAAAAATCATTATTCTGGACAGTAAGTGTAAAGCAATGTGAACTGTCCTTGAAGGTCTTCTGAGAGCTTACCGACACATGGCTAACCTTGCTTTCTTAGGCCATAGTCATTTAAAAGCATTTTGAACTGCCATAAGCCCTAAACCATAACAACTTGTCTACACCTTAATAACTGCACTCTGACAACACCTTAAAGCAATATCTGTTAAAGGTTAAGTTTTATGCAAATGTACAAATTTAAATCTATTTTAAGTTAAGGCAATTACTTAATTCTTTATGGATTAACAGCAAAACACGTACACATATATTGTTGAACATTAGAGTTATGTTTTTGAGGCAATTTTTTGAGACATTTTTTTGAGACATTCTGCCTACCTTAACTATATCCCAACTACCCCATAAAGCTTCAATACGCAACCTTTTAGCTGAATGTCTTTTGTATTGTTCATGGTATGGTGAATTAGCCTGGTGTAACCAGACCCAAAATACACTTTATGAATAGGGTCCGGACATTGGAGATTGTTGCTTCATCTAGCTCCACCACCATTTGTAAACAAACACTTGACTTAATTACACTTAGCTACACCCACATTGGTGGCTGATTGGTCCGCAATCCAGAGTGGCTGTGTGAACGCTAAACTAACCAGGGTTTCAATAGTTTCAGAGAAGATTGAGCTGAGAGCAATAGTGGGGCAGCCAACATGCAAACTGAGCATGCTGCTCTCTGTTATCTACATTCATTCAAATATCTTCTAGCTAGCACATTTGTTTTTATTGTGTCACTAGCGGTCTGTAGAGATCTGTCATTTTCTCATTATGGAAATTAAGTGATGTTCTTAAATAACTGCAGATTAATGATATATTTCATCATTACCAACACCTTAAATATACCCCATTTGCACCTTAACTACATTATACAGTACTCTGGTGCGATACAAACACAATGAAAACATGTATTATACCTCTGAGTTGAACAGGTGGTATAGTAGGTCTGGCAGGGCCAAGGACAAGTATAGAGAGGGAGCATGCTTTCCAAGCCTGCTAACCAGTCTGTCCACGCAGGGACAAGGAACACCCACTGAACCTCAGATTTTCCTGGACACAACGAGCGACTGTAGTTGTTGTGGAACACAGCAGAGTAAAAAGGAGCTTGTAAGGAGCAGAATACCAACTAACCCCACAACAGCAATCCTGGCAGCAGGGTTGAACCCTTACAAAACACACACATCCTCTATAGAATTACAACGTCTAGTTTACTGTGTCCATTGTGTTGTGTTGTGTTGTGTTAAAACCAGATAGCTGGATAGCCTACTACTCTATACTGTATGATTGTTTGCACCATGAATACAAAAGCACAGCCTGAGGGTTTCTGTTCTATTTCTGCAGGCTCACGTGGAAATTGTCAGTGTTTAAGGTGCCCCTGCACTGCGTCATGGGGACTGGCAAATGTGGCCTCACGCTTTGTAAGTGAAAGTAGCCTACATATGTTTTTCATTGCTGGGTTGTCTCTTTGCTCTCCTCTCAGCAGTGGCATATACTTCTTGCCAGGGTTGTTTTTTCGGTAGCTGTATGGCAAAAGAAATAATAACTGTTGTTTAATCAGGAACGGGATTAATAAAATAATTTGAGAAGCCCTACAAATTGTACGATAATTTTTCATCATACATTTTTCCCATATAAATGGGAAAAATCATTCCAAGACAATGAAGAAATACATTATGTGGAATTGGTACAGATTTGGTCAATATGAGTAATAGAATATACAATGTATGCATAGTAGCCCAATCACTATAATATGATCCAAAACCTGTTTTTGGTTGCAAGGTCTTTGACTAAAAGAGTAGCCTAAGGAAATAAAGCCTATCCTTGAGCCTCAATATTTGTAAATGGCGACATCTAGTGGCTAAAGTAATATATGAACAATTCTATTTCGAACAAAAGGTCTCTATATACAAAACCAGTAGCCTTTGCAGATTTGATTCAATTGTAAACCTAATAAGTCACCACATTCCTGAATTGACCTACCGGAAAACCTACCGGAAAACCTACCGGAAAACCAGTCAGCAGTGATTCAACTGAGAACCACACAGGCCTGTGTGAGCTCCAGCAGAGCAAAATAAAAAGTATTTCACATTTCACATTTACTGATGATTAACAAGCGCTGTCTTTAAAAGTAAATTAATTGGCTACTAAAAGGGTAGCCAATTATTAATTCTCAATCAATCAATCAATCATTGATTTGCATATATAAGGCTCTGTGAGTGTGTGTTCTTCCTCATACATATCATATGTACGTGTCTGTAGTCTCTTTTCATTGCTGTCTAGACTGTATATCCCTTGTGATGTCCTCCGGGTCACAATGACCCAAATCACTAGCTCTACGTGGCAGATAGAAAGCGCTAAACCTAATTCTACAGCTTACACAGACATATGATGTGCACTGCTTGCACAACAAGGTGTGTGTTTGAAACTCGAGGACAGCAGGAGGGTTAAAAGGCACGAAAAAACAACATAAAAAAATAAATATTTAAATACACACAGCCATGCCAATTAAAAAATTAAAAACACACAAAATCATACACAATCAGATGGCGCTGCCCGGTGACCAAATACGATATTTTTAAGGACATCACGAGGGTTACATTTTTATATAAATGATCATATTCGGGCGTTGCTTCTTTTTACGTTAATCCCAACAGAGGGCACTGTAACACAACATATTTATAGGCACGTAGCCCAGCTTTGATCTTCTGTCCAGACCCCGCCTATTGGCGTGCTGGTCAGAGCGTCATTGGCCTGTTTACATCCTAGGTCTAGAGTGAGGGTGTACTGTAGGTCTACTGAGACACAATATGTTAGGTTTCATGGCCAGTTGCACGTTTGTGTGCAAATCTTGAGGGTTCATTGTATTTCACAAGGTATTGCGCAGACGTAATAAAAAATAAAAATAAAAATAAAAACCTACAGTACGTGTTACATACATACACAGTACAGATATGTGGGCCATACTGTATGTGTTAGGCCCAAATGATAATGTGTTTCAAGCAGGGCATTTCAATGGATAATATAGGTATAATTAATGTATTTCTTCAAATCACCATGAAATAAGCAGCACAAACACATGCACACGCCGTTTTGCGCATAGCTTTGGGAACCATCTTTACTCTTCACTGCCACTGCTGGCCAATAAATTCTATCTTTCTTTACTCACTGGGATCCAATCTAACTGAATAATAAAGATTGTGGAGAAATGCTGTAGTTGGCCGATTTTTACCCTACAACATATACTGTGGAATGTATGTATTGGGGTTTTTGGATTCCAAGTTTTGTGCCGCATGCTGTCATTACTGTAAACCTGGTTTCACTACTGTCCCAGTAATACAATGTAAATATCTTTTTTAATGGGGTCTTAGGTCAAAATGTCCAAACTGCTGGTTGGAAGTGACTGCTGTGCGTGGAATGTTATATGCGTCTTGTTCCCTGTTCCCTTCACTCCATTACCTTTCTTTTTCTCATCTGAGCATGCCATTTTGAATGTTCATTCTTTTAAGACAGTTACACGTAAATGTTTGACCTCACTAGACACATTTCCTGTTTTGAGGAGGATGTCTAAGCTAATTACATATATGATTATGAAGTGACTCATAGTTAGTTTGCCCTATCTGGTTGAAAGATTTAATCAAATTGTCGCTGGGCCACACACCAAATCCCCGTCCCCACCCACCCCTGCCCAGGTAAGGACTTTCAAAAGAGAATAAGAACTTCATCAGAGCTCTGGACTGGACCAACTTCTCCAGACGGGATTTCCTGTGTCTGAGGGAAGGGCCTGTGTGCGGTGTGGCCTGCAACTGTTTTGCCTGAGTGACCAAAGTGTTTCTCACTGTCTTTAAGTTGGTTACTACAATACTGTTTCCTGTCGCTCATTGTTTAAAACGAGACGGAAGGATGAGCCATCGAAACCAATAATAGCATTTCTTTGCTTTGTCATTAAGTTCCAGTGACACCTCTGCAAGGTAGGCATGCACTGCCATAGTTTATAAGAAGCATTCCTGCAGTTTATTTGGAAAAAGCACAATCATACTGTATACTACTGGTTTCAGTAAAACTACTTACTGTGCAACTGTGCAAAAACAACACTGCAACTTCCAACAATGTTTTTTTATCTTTTCATCCATTAAACCTGAACATTTTTGATGGTCTGAGACACAACTACACAGACAGGACTTCAAACTAGGCAAGCCATCTTTGCTATACACCCCCTTTCCCAGCTGAAATCAGTTTTGGGAGACTCCAAACCTGGACCTCTCTCAGCACTGGTGGAAACTATTACAGTATTTGAAAGGATTACTTCTATCCAACCAATCCATGTTTGTATTTATTTGATGTTTCAAGCCTAATAACTTATATGGGAGGTTTATACAGCTCTTCAGATTTTTCATGGCTGATTTAACTTTTTGCCTGAGCTCTAAATATTATTCAGATAATCTCAGGGTATAGAAAGTCCAATGAGATACAGTACCTCTGCCAAAATTCTACATTGCGGTTTAATTTGTTCACTAAAGTACTCGTGACTGTTAGAATAATTCTAGCATTGCTCATTGGTGGGTTTTCAGAAATCCCCCATAGATCCAGTAACACCAGCCGTTTCTATCTTGATAAACACAAAGACAGACAATGTTCATTTTGTCTGTCAGGTGGTTATAGACCCACTAGGGGATAACTGTAGTTCTACAATAAGGAGGCATTAATCCTCTTGAAAGTTTGACCAAAAGAGTTTCCTAACAACCATATTGTAGCATTAGCATTCAAGCTACTGGGGGTCGGTGACACACACCATTGCAGCACTGATTCACAGATGAGATAGCATGACTCTCTCTTTATAGATAAAGGATAAAAACCAATGTTGAATGGAGCCTCTTAATGGTTGAGAAAAGACGAAATTCTCAGGGTTTTATTGTTCAACTGCTTTGAAATCATTCCAGTCATCTTAAATTATTTTAAAAGGGGCTCTAAGGCCTGTTAGTCATCATCCTCAATTACCAGGAGAGTACATACACTAGGTTTCATGGATGAAACAAAAATGCATCCCATTAAACCCATTGTAACATAAAGCAGAGATGGGCACAGGCACAATATGATGATACATTACAGATAATTAAACAGGAAAAGTTGTAATGTTTCTATGCATAAAGTACATATGCATCTACTGTATGTTTTATTTACACTCACATACAATATGTCCAGATGTAACATAGCCAGATAGGGCTGCCATCATACCCTCTGAGGGATTGTTTCACAAATCCTTGAGGGCAAACTGGCATATGCAAGCAGCAAATTACCAATTCTTTGTTATGCAGAGAAGCGGTCACAAATAGCCACTAGCAAAATACAATTAACCCCTCTATGAGGTTAACAAAAAAGTTCAGGAAGAGTTATTTCTGACACCGTTTAAGCTCTGCAAACTGCTCTTAATCAGAAGTTGATCCACCTCACATCACTGCAAACGGGGCATATGACAGGCAGGAAGGGACCCACAGGACTTACTTGTACCCTTTAGCAAGGCGCTCTATGCCCGTTAATATATATAGTTATAACTATACCCCTGTACTGCAAATGGTCAACAGAAGACAGGGCACTCACAGAAATGTGTCCATATTCAGGGAATTGTTGGAAAGCATCATTTGTTTCCAGACACAGTAGATTCTAACCTTTTTCTGGAACAGTGGCTTTCAAAGTGGGGGTCATAATCCTCATAATCCTGGGATCGTATTTCATGGATTGTATTGTACATGTATTTATTCTTTAGTACTTTATTGCAGTTTGTATAGTTTATGTTAAATTCTGTCCGGGCTACATTTGTGTAGCAAAAATATGTTTCTAATAGATTGCAACCAAGTGTTTGGGGTTCACAGTTCAAAGACCACTGCCTCAACAGACTTGGGAGTACAGTTGCCCATATAGCTTCATGGGGGGCCTAGAATAGGACGGCTGCCATTATTTATGACATGCTGCTCTGGAAAATGATATGCCTAACAATTTACAAGGCATACTTCAGGTTAGACCTGTCACCCAACCAACACCACACAAACATCCATATTTTCTTATATTGCACAATGAATGAAAGTATGAAGAATGTTTGTGTGTTGGCCAACACTGTATGATTTTATTGGCATGGAAGCAGACCAATAGGGATAGGTGTAGCATGGGCGATATATTATCAGCTTTATTCATATGCCCAAATTGGAGAGCAGGTTTAGCTCATTAATGATAATGCCATAACTGACACCACAGCAGTCTTATAACGTTAAGGTGAACTGTGAACAATTACTGGAGCATGGATACCTCAGCTCTCAGCAGCTTTTGTCACGTTAAATCATTTATGGTGCTTAGACATGTTCATTCAAGTGTTTAACCTGGAGCTGAGTATGCGACCTCTTAGAATAGCTTTGTTTTACACAACACATAAAATACAGCATATAGCCTATAGCCCATGCCACGGGGGCTGAACTGTGGAGTGGAAAGTGCCAGCCCTGTGGAAACCACAAAGCTATAAACAGCAGCTAATGTGGCGTCCCGCTAAAGCGTGCTCAGGCAGACACACCCGTTTCCCTGAGGCTCCTGCCTCCAGAGAATATTGAATTCACTTGAAAAGCATTTGTTCTTGTTACTTGCTATAGCAGAATGTAAACATCTGTCCATGCATGCTGTAATGTGGAGTCATTAATGACGTACAGTAGTAATGGATCATTAGGCTTTCCAAACAAAAAAAATGTTTTTATTCTGTATGTTCAAAAATACTAGGAAATATAAATATTAAAAAAATTGGAATACTCTTTGTTGTCATTATACTTGGAGACATAACACTGTTGCCCAGGTAATAAAATAAAAGACACAGAAAAGACAGACTTCCAATCAGAGAGCTGTTACTGTATGCATTCTACTGCAAATGTTAAATACACACTTTACAATTACTGTACCAGCCACTAATTTACACACTTATCCTTTGGAATCAGCACTTGTGTTCTTCTATGACAGCACATTTCAGATTCATCATAACATAATGATAATGACATATCTCAGTTATGAGATTTTATTCATCCATCCACCTATCGTACATCATATATTTTCTCAAATCAGTGTGAAATGTTAAGGTGATCAGGTTGTATTATTTGTTTTGCCTTCTGAATAAATTCCTAATCTGAACAATTAACTTATCTCAGGTGCCACAGAAACACTGTGGAAGTATTCATTGTAAGTCAGTTATGAATGGGACACTGCAAATAGTGTCCCAATGTAATTTTCATTGTACCAAGGCCACAATTAAAATTACAGTACTGTATGCATGTAAAAGCCATCTGCAATTAACCTTTTCTGTTAGTCAAAAAATAATCACATTTTATTGCAAACACAGATTGTCTATTGTTCTGTTTGGTTACACAAAGACGCATACTTATTTTTAGACAGTCATATACAGTAGTTTGCTAGCAAATACAGTAACAGTTTACTTGCTAGCAACTACACGATACAAACATTATCAGCATTCTTGGTTTTTTGTTTTAAATACTAGTATAAAGTAGTGTTGATTAAAGGTTGGTATGAAATGGCATTCACATTGGTTTACAATAATTCTTTTCTGCTTTGGCTGTTTGTTTGAGACCTGCACAGCTACACGTAACCTGCAGGTTAGGTTAGAGAAGAAGTCCAACCGCAGGCATCCTTTGTCATACGCAGACTGCAAAACATTTGTCTGTAAAAGACCATGTTATATGTAGAACTGCCTGGTTTATCTAATGTGTTCGGTGCACAATAGAGCATTAAATAACAACATTATACCACAATTTAAAGAAGGAGAAAAAAAAGAAAAGACAGATAGAATCTGTATTTCTTTTGGTAGGATAGCAACTCCTGAAATACTGACTTTTTCACCCTCTAGGGCAGAGCAGTGTGAATCCACAGTCCCAATTCCTCTGGTGAGTCTAATTGCATTTGATGGCCAATAAAAGCTCTTCCTTCAACACGTGGTGGTAACAGAATCCTTGTTTGGCATTCTCGACTCAATCTTGGCAATCAGCAATCTGAGAGAGTCTCCAGATGACCGGATCAGCTCTCTCCCACTGTGGGAGACACGGAAGAACATGGAATTACAAGTAGAAAAGTGTGTTGCATATCCAATACATTGATACTTCTCCAGCAATGATCCAATGCTAACCTGTGATATTCCATGCCAACCAGGTTAGTGCCATTCACAGCCAGGATGCGATCGCCTGGCCTCAGCTTCTGGCAGTTGGCTGCAGGAGAGCTGGGCACCACTGACTTGATATAAATCCCATTCATCTTCAGGGGAGTTTTCTAATAAATAATAATAAGAATAATAATGACACATAACGCACAATGTACTGTAAAAGTAATGAGAAGTCAATTACATTTACAGTTAAGGCATTGGCGCTTTTTATCTTAAGCAAATTTACAGTTGTGTCCACATGATTCAGAATAACAAAAGTTTGACGAGGATTTTCAAAACACAGCTACTAGCAGACAACTGCACCACCATCAACCAATCAGAACAAGTCACGCATGAGGAGGATTTCCTGGACATTTCCTGAACATTTAGTAGACCTATTTCACAGTGATCCGGAAGTACTACTGAAGAGGAGGACACGTTCTTCCTGTCCTGTCTAAATGAGTTGTTGTCCATGTCCACACAGGTATTTTGACTTAATGTGACTGATTAGACTTGTAGTATACTGGGATGCACTTTTGTAACTTAACTAACTTAAAACCAAATCTAATCAGCCAAATACACAACTAAACGTGTGAATTAAGAACGCAGCTGTTTCCAGGATAGACAGGAAGAAAGTGTACAGTACTGTATCCCTCTTCGGTAGCACTTCCGGGTCATTTAGAAAAAGGGTCTGTTGCCATCACACCAGGGGGTCAGGGTCTGACTCCAGGCTTGAAGCGCTAGGCAAAGCTCCACAGTGCTTTGTGGTGGCTGGTACGGTAGCTCTGTACCGAAAGAACTGGCTTGCAATACTCACCCTATTCAAAAATGTATCATCGTTTTTACATCTATGCACATTCTTTCCAGTTCAGGACACCTTGCTCATACTGTCCATTGCTTCATAACATTCCCTTGATCCTCATGTACATAGTCTACTCCTGTCAACCCTGTCTTACAACCACAACTATCAAAACTAGACTTAGAACAATTAACTCTGATTGTAAAAGGTGAAACATTCACATGAAATGTCATACTGTAGATTTTGTGAGTTTTGCACAACAATATACAGTATGAATGTCATTATCAATTGCATTTCATGTAATAGAGAATACTAGAGGCACTTTGTTTGATTACTGTAGATAAGCAGTGTTCTTCTGTTGACTTTAAACCCCTGCAGTTTACAGTCTAATCTGATTAGTCTTGAGATTTGCACAATAAGGGTTTTTCTGTATTACCTCTAAATTAAAATGTAAGAGATCACATTGTGCTAACAATCTGCAAGAAAATCAAACGTATTAGGTTCATTTTCTTAATCAAAAATGATATACAGTACA
>JAODUG010054796.1:0-15122 GCA_027564795.1 Aphredoderus sayanus
AATGGATAATTTCAGTATTTACATACTTGCTCCCTGATACTGAGATTTTGAGGTAATAAAGTAAAGTTTTTGACAAATAATGTTTTTTGTTTAGTATCTATACCGTTGCAGATAACATTGTATGACTTATATTAGATGAAAATTCAGTTTCTTTGGCAACATGTGATTCATTGTTCTTATGTTAATATCAAACCACAGTCCTAATACATCTAGCTAAACAATCGCTGACAGGGGTGGGGTGGGTTGTAACACTTTGTAACACTTTAACCCTCGTAATGTACTCAGAAATCTCGTATTTGGCCACACAGCGGCTCCATCTGATTGTGTATGATTTGTGAGTTTTTCAATTGGCATTGCTGTGTGTATTTATTTCTTTATTAATCATTTCTTTATGTATTTATGTTGTTTTTTTGTGCCTTTTTTTCCCCTCTTGTTGTCCTCGGGTTTTAAACTCACACCTTGTTGTGCCAGCAGTGCACATCATATGTCTGCGTAAGCTGTAGAATTAGGTTTAGCGCCTTCTAACTGCCACAAAGAGCTAGTTTTTTGTGTCATTTTGACCCAGAGGACATCACAAGGGTTAAAGAGTGTTAAAACCATCCCCTATCATACACCTAAGAAGGGATTGATTTAAATTTCCTTTACAGAATGCCTTGGAAGTGTAAAACAAAAACTGAAATGTGTCTGCCAGTCTTTTAAAGTCTATTTGACTCAGGCAGCAGATCTGTAAAGACTGACTCCAGGTGAGGTAAGGACAGGTTAGCTGGAGACCAGGGTACAATTGAATGGAGTTATAGTTGTTGAAGCAAAACAACCATACCTGGTATCCCCTATTAGTTTGGCCCGGTCTGACTGTCTTATGGCACCACGTCGCCATGACACAGACAGCGTTCAGCTGCATGCGCTGTTTGTGTGTGTGTGTGTGTACATGTATATACGTGTGTGTGTTTGTCTGTGTGTGTGTGCGATAGTATCTATCCGACCTCTCTCCAGCACCTTCTTCCCCCCGCCTCTGCCAGCTGTCCTACTCTCCTTTGCCCGCTTCTCTAAGCACAGGCTGCAGCCGGCTGGCCCAATCGCGGCTCGTACATTAGAGATGATTAAACTGAAACCTAAAAATGATTTTACCACCCGCCGTTTCGGCCCTGAATGGACCGGCCGTTCAGGATATTTCCCAAACCTTCTGACTGTCAGTCCGTCGCTGTTCAGAGCCAGTGAGCAACGTACTTTAAGTGCGCTAACGCGCGATAAAATAATTGTTGGCGTTAATTCATTGATGCGTTAACACGAAATTAATGCGTTAAAGTGCCCAGCTCTAGTTGTCACATTTGCAGTGCGATTGTGTAATTGGAATGTGTTTGTGTAAATATTGTAGTGTTTTGTCTTCTTGCAGAGTGTTTCAGATTTGGTGGTGTTTTTTAAATGATGTAGTTATTTCACTACAATTGTGTTTCAATTTGTTTGTATTTTCTGTTTTTGACGTTGTTTTCTTAATTTATATTGCATTTGCACCTGTCGGCCACCGTATAAATAGCTTGTGGAAGCATTGTCTATATATTTTTAACGTACAACATTAAATAAGTATTTATGCATGCCTTGCATTCCTCCATGTTTGTAGTACTATTCCACATAACTTGGCATTGGGTATAGTAGAAACATTTCCCAATTTCCTACTTTCCCACTGACTTTGTCTAGCCATTCATGTGCTCGAAAGTCGTAAATACGATATTTCCAATAGCACATGACGGTGGCAATAGCTTATCTGGTTTGATACAGCCGTAGCTTTATGTGCTCCCACGTATTACAATCAGTTTTCAGCGGGTGGACATATTTTGGCCAACCTTTTCCCATTTTTCAAATAGTTTGCTGATACAATAAATACAAATATGGTGCATGTGCATATGCGTGTGTGTGTGTGCTCTGCACATATTAGATCCGTGTAAAATTATGTTTTTTATGTTGTTCCTGTTAGCCTGCGCTGCCCATAAAATTACTGTACACATGATTTGAATAAAGCTGCTTAGGTACAGTTTCTGGACACTTGAGGATGCATTATTTACTGGGAATGGCTGTTTGCCAGCTGCTGATTACATAAGAGCAATTCAAATGAATGCTGGTCTTTCTATAATATTACATATGTATAACAGGTAAGCTATCTGACATGGGCAGTCATAATAATCTTAAACCCTCTAGAATAGGACACTGCGCTGTATGAATGTATGTGGGTGGGACTTATAATAGTACACATGCGTTGCTTTAAAACAGAGCATGTAGTCAACCAGAGGAGAGAGAGATGAGTTTCAAACTTCCAGTATTGTGCAAACATGGTTTGTGTCTTCACTCCTTACCAGCAGGACTACAGTTCTACAACATGTTTCACAGTTAATATTCTTGCCAAATGGAAGCAACAATATTTTAGTGTAACAAAAATGTAAACGCAGAACATTTGACATATTTTTCCTTTAATTTACATGACGTCCATGATGATATTTCTAATTGTGTTCAACACAACATTTAACAACATACAGTACATGCTATTTGTACATGTTTACAATCTAGCTCATTACATGCATGCACACTTGATTACACACACACACACACACACACACACGCATATGCACACGCACCATATTGTTTGGTCCTTAACACACAAGCCAAGAAATGTCATACATGGGCACCTACTGTACAAACCCCTCATGTTTCAAAGGACACTGACATGGCTTTTAAGAGGGACTCGACCGGCACCCAATCAAATTGCTTACATATGTTTCGTCTGTCTGATGGCTGCACTATCAGCGATGTATTTCATGCTCGATTACGGCTCTTTTTAATCAGTGTAATGAAACGCAGTCGGGGCAAAGTGCTCTGATTTTAGGCCAGGGCATTCCATCAATGGATCATCACTGATCCATTCAACCTCCCTTTTCTCCCCGCAAATCTTCGTGAGGTTTGTGGTTCACAGGCCTCTGTTACCATTTACGTAATTATTTTGGTGCGTTATGGGAGTGCATGTAAACTCTGTGCTAATGGTGAGGCCTGGCTCTGAGGTTTGGAAATGGTTTTACTTTGGTCGCCTACGCACAAACTGAGAGAAAAGTTCAACTTGTTGAACGACTTATGTCTGTTGTAATCCTTTACACTATCTGAAGAGCTCAAACACTTCCTGATCCTTCTCTAACAGACTCGCAGATTTGCTACTCTGCCTCATATTTAGTCTGGGCTTTTGATTTGAGGGTGTGTGTGGTCTGGTCTGAGCCTTCAGTATGCAAGAATGGTAAGAAATCTTAGACATGCACTCACAAACACCCCTAAGAACTGAAGAGTGGAGTGTTCTGAAGCCAGATTGTAGAATTAGTGAAGTATGTGGAATGTTGGTAATCAGATTTACAGTATAGCAATTTCCCAATTTCATTCTGGTTTCTCTTTAATAAGATGAAAGGAAAATTAGGAAGTCACTGGCTTCTATTTTCCTTCTTTAGCTATATAATCATCTTGATAATAACCTGAGGAGGAAATGTTTTTAATTACTTTATCACTTTTTCATTGTTCATGCTATTTAGGCCTTAGTTATGCCTTAACCTTTGTGATGACCTTAATAATATAGTTTTTGGCTACCCTGCGGCTCCATCTGATTGTCTTTTTTTAATTGGCATTGCTGTGTGTATTTAGTTTTTTATTAATTATTTCTTTATGTATTTGTGTTGTTTTTTCATGCCTTTTAACCCGCCAGTTGTCCTCGGGTTTCAAACACACACCTTGTTGTGCCAGCAGTGCAGATCATATGTCTGTATAATCTGTAGAATTAGGTTTAGCTCCTTCTATCTGGCACAAAGAGATGGTGATTTGGGTCATTTTTACCCGGAGGACATCACAAGGGTTAAACTATACTTAATTATATTGGATTATTAGGAGCATTTACTATATGCATTGCTATAGGATTACATTATAACTACAACATTTTATGTATAGTGGCATGGATTAAAGTTTATGTTTAATATTTACTTGAAGGTAATACAGGGGGTACTTGTAAAATGTAAATCCTTAAATGTGATAATAACAATAATTAGGAAAATTGTACTGCTAGCCTATATTTTCAAAATAATTGATATAGGCATAGGCAAGTGACATTAAATCTGTACAGTGTGTGTACAGGAACAATATGTGTTCCATAAGCCACTATTATCCGTATTGCTCTTTAATATTGTAGTATTTGCTTTAAAATGTTACTTTGATTGCCATTAAATCCTATATTTACAATATTTTTTTTTTAATTAAAAAATGTTCTACACCGATCAAAGGGTACCGTACTCATTTTGGATGATAAATTAAAAGGGGTTCATTTGCTAAAAGGTTTGAGTGCCACTGGATTTAAAACATGTTAAAAGTATACTGTATATGACATACACCACCACTATACTGTCTGAGGTTCAGCTAGATGTGCAACACAGCTGGCTTGCTGTACACGCACAAACACACACACCCACACACACACACACACATACAGTGTGTTTAAGTTTTTCCCCCTTAGGCTAATTAATGCATCAATAGCATTCATTACATAAAAGTAATATTTACATTGCCCCCCTCCCCCAATGCAATTTTTTGTTACAGTTGTTATTGAAGCAAAACAATTACCACTCCTCCAATGCATTTGGCATGCACGCACGCACGCGCACACACACTTAACACCTTCTGTGTAAAATGTGTCTATGGCTCCTTTTGGGTTTGCCAGTATGAATCATGGTGTTCTCATGGGATTCACATAGTCCTCACTTATACCCGATTTGTTAGCATTCACAATGGGTGAATGGGGAGTTTGGCTACCTTTTCTCTGTACCCTTCCTGATGCTCTCAGTAGATTGCCAACAGCTCATAGCCATATCTGGCTGAGATGCAGTACAGTATATCTGGTGGGTATGTGTGTGTGTGTGTGTGTGTGTGTGTGTGTGCGTGCATGTGTGTTTGTTTGTTTGTTCTGCCCAAGGGGATAATGAGTCTTTCACACGTAAGGTGGAATTTGGCACATGGCGCTATCCACCCCCAACACCCCGATCTTATTCCTCCTCCCTGCTCACATATCCCAGTGAATCTCCATGTGCAGGCAGAGGTATCTCCCTGATCCAAAGGGGGCTTGCTTAGAAGGTCAGAAGACCTCATATTAACAGAAGGCCGGGGTAATGTAGCTGTGTAATAAGCAGTTGTCAAACCAATTGGAGTAATCAGATTTCCAGTGTTGAATTGCCATAATCCTGATCCCCTCCCTCCTCTACCCCCTCTGTTACTTTTATGTAATATCTAATATCTATATGTTGTGTTTTTCTAATGTCCTTGGCTGAACTGAATATGGAAAATCTTTATTAAATGTAATTTATACAATATTAGCTCACAGCATAGCATTCAGTCACAATCATCTCATTATGCATAGTGGCTAACAATCCATGCTCGTTCCATAGCAGGTGAACATACTGCAGTATGTTTGTTACCTTGTGTATGGTTTTATAGTACAGTATATAAAAAACTGTCTAAAGATATCAACTCTACCCTTAATGCACAAAATCAGTTTTTGCATTTTGTAGACCTAATTTGTAGAAGGATTTGTTTAATTTTTATATTTGATCCACATCAGATAACTTGCTTCCCCCCCACCACAACCTTTTTAAATAGGAAAATATACAAGTGATTGTTCTCTGTTCACATGCTTTTTCTGGGTTATTGTTCCACTGCAGTGTGTCACGTTGGAACACATTGTGAGCCACTGATGGTAAAAGAGACCATATTTCTAATGCTGTAATGTTTGCACAAATGGGTTGTATTACACGTTTTATGGGTAGTGGAGAAAAATAGTTAGGTGCTTCATGTGCCTTGGGCTGGGGAATGTATGCAGGTTTGTGTGTGTGTGTGTGTGTGTGTGTGTGTGTGTGCATGCATCCATGGGTGCACATGTCTACAAAGATTTTCTTTAGCTGGGGAACTTTAGCTTGTTAAAGGAGAGGATCTTTATATTAGCTGTCTCCAACATCAGACATTATTCACTGCCAACGTAATCTCATTGCTCACCTCTGAGCAAAAAGCGTCATTTCAATTAAAATAAATGTATTGCAGAACACATGCACTCACACAAGCATCAAGGGTTTAATATCCTCCTGGTGACCTTTCAGTGTTTTTCTTTCTCGCTCAGCCATTTGTCCTGTGTCTCCCCTCAGTGCACTATCAAGTAAAACTATAGAAAATAATCTTTAGGAAAATACATTTGTCATTTTGTGAGTGGCCCCTGTCGAGCTAAAGATATCACTGTGGTTCTGTTTATTTGGGAAAGGCCTCCCAGAGGTCATTAAAGTGGGATTATAGCCTCGCGGGATCATTCAATGCGCCATTAAGTTGTTTGGCACTTTGTTCAGCTTTGTAAATTGTTTATCTGCTATTGTCTTGTAACATAAAGATAATCACTGTGTTTTCTCTTACTTTACTTTTATGGTGTGTGTGTGTCCTTGTTAATGTTAAGTTGATTTTGCCACAATGCAACAACCTTCTTTCAAAGTGTAAATATGTGACCACACGTTTCAGGGTAAACATTTTTGAGAGGTGTGTTTAGGGACTTGTCAGATGTAACAAATGGTTCTGGTCTTTGACAGTTAAGCGGCTATATCTGTGTTGGACCTTAGAGGTGATAGTGATGTAGTCCAGAGAATGTGAGTCAGCAGATAAGATAGGTGCCTGTCTATAACAGATATTCTACTGTTGTCCGAGATCTTCTTCACTGGATACAGCAATTATAGTTTTATTAACCAATTTTGTAAATAAAGCCCTCTATGTTCTTTAAAACCTCATGTGTCCATCATTTAAAGTTTTATTTTTGTTTTGTGCTCTCATATTACCTTGTTTCCTTTATACTATACAGTAATAACCTTGGTTAGTAAAATTAGACAATCACTCTTTAACCATATTTTCCACAACCCTGCAGTATTTATGTTTTATAATGTTTTTAACACAACGTAACCCTGACCCAAACCACTGAAACCATTATATCTGGAGAGGAGTGTTTGATTTCATCTCCATAGTGTGGGAGGCTGTGCAGCATGACAAAGAACTGGCCATGGTTTCCATGAGAGACAGGTGGGAGTGTTTAGTCCCACTTAACAGACAATGTAGCCCCCAGAACCACTGATTTACTGCATTATTACGACAGGAGAGGCACTCTGGCGGTCTCCATTAAAGTTGTGAGTCAGTGATGGGAGGAGGGGATCTGCCGGATCTGATTGTGGTTAAAAACCAGACTGTGACTAGTGAGTGGAGGAGACTGTACCTGGAGGAGTGGGCAGATCTAAATCTGTGGTGAGAAGAGCTCACTTTGCATGCTGATTCACCAATTTACCAGTACATACTGTAACAAAGACAAACTTCTCTCCTCTCTCTCCCAAGTATAATAAATCGGAGCGATTTAAATGTAGTTGTGGACATTGTTTTGTGGAGGAACCACAGTTGTTATGTTCTGCAGTCACTTGAACTACACAGTGCTTGAACTACTGTAAACTACTAGGTTTGAAGGACAGTTAAGGATATTGACGTTTGGAATTTCGTCTTCTATCCTTTAAATACATAGGTTGGTAATAAGTACAAGTATTTCGGAGAAGGTAGGGTTACAGTATAAGTATTTACGAGCAGGTAGGGTTAGTTAGCACAGGTATTTAAAAGCAAACGGGTTACAGTAAGTACAAGCTTTTAGGTGCAGATAGAGATTACAGTAAGTAGCCTAATCAAGACCTCAGGTATCTCAAGCATTTTGTCAAAGATGCAACAAAACCTTCCAGACCACTATAGGCTGTTTAGGGCCTTAACTATTAAACATACTGTAGGATTTATTCAGAAAGTTTTACCCATAACAACCAGCTTGTTACTATATAGCTTATTACTGCAGCTTATATACTGTATACCAGTGATATATCCCTGCCCTGATACATTTTCCACACACCAGGTTCTCATAAAAATAGAAATTTGGTGATTCAGTTTTACATCTGTCAGACATGAGGTCTTATGCTGTGCTTCATCGCCAAGGTTGTAAGCTGTCTGACATTTTTTAGAAATATTGTTGCAATTCAGTGTTTATATACTTTATTTATATACTGTATAAATACTGTTAATTTGGAGTGCTGATCGTTTTAGAACCGAGTAATTCAAGGTGAGACATGAATGGGAATATTACATCAAGTAGCGTAAAATTACACCAAGCAGCACGTAGTTTTATGTCAAACAGCTGTGGTTTGTGTGCCAGAAAGGACAGGCTGAAGTACATACTGTACACTATAGGTCTGTAAGCGCTCACACACAAAACAGATTGGTTTGTTAAAAGCTTGAATCATTGTACCTTGTTGTAATGTGAAAGTTTGACATTAATCGTTAGTTTCACTTAATGTTTTCAAGAGTCAAAACACAAAACACTGAAATGACATTACTGTGGTGGGGATTGAATAGGTGACCTTTTGGTTTCATGACAACATTACTGTAGACCTCAGCTCATAATATCAGGGACCACTGAACCCACTATCTTTCTGTTCTTTTTCTTTACTCTATTTTGTGGTAGTGATGTTGTTGTTGGAGTGTACACAGGTGTCTGGGAGGAAAGAAGCCACCGGCTGGCAATGACAGATTACTGCAACAAGAATGGATAACCTGAGTGATTGTGTTTCATCTGTTTTATGAAACCCCTTCCAATATATGGTTATTTGAAAGCACTATGACCATATGGACTTCCATATTAAACTATATTATATAATTTTGCTCGCATATACTGTAAGATGTGCAAGCAATACATTCACAAATGCTACTGTTCCCTAAGCTTGGCTAGTGTGTGACATAATTAATCTGTGGCTTTTTTGCTAGAAAATGTTTGACATGAATATCAACAACTGGTTAGAGAGTTAGAGGCAAATACTGTATACGTCCATTAAACACATTCAAGTTTCAAAAGCCTATGTTGAAGGACACTGTGATTTATACAAAACCCCCATTAATTTTCAGTTTGATCTGGAATTCCATATTTGGGCATGCTGATGTGATGTCAAACTACTTGCATTGTAAACCCACTTAAAAGGTATACTTTCAGGTAGGCCAGGCATGTCGGATTAAACTCACAAGCTTTGCTATAGGAGTTGACCAAATGCCTTAGATCTTCTGGTACAGTACTTGGCTAGCAAGCGATGGATTCTGTTTGACTTATTTTACACAAACTTCTCTACCTGCGTTTAATTAGATATCCCCTTTCTACTACTAGTTATACTACCCCAATATATATTTCTTATGGCTGCTCCTTCTGATGTTCTGGTGACAAGTGACAATGATAGTAGTCATGAAAGCTGTACTCTACCATAATCTAACAAATGTACACCCTGGTAAGAGACATACATTTAAAAAAAAAAATTAAAAGCTGCAGTCTCTGGCTTTATCCAAATGACATTATAGGATATTACGATATATGGTTATATGGAGTAATGATATGTAAATAAGGTACTTTACATTTATTTTTAAAGTTCCAGCAGTTAAGCATTATGGCCTTGTGAACATGTTTGCTGAATGTAAAGTTCTAAAGTGTTTAACCACAATTTCCTTGAGACGCTCACTGGGCCAAAGATGATTCTGGTGCTGCTCACAGCACACCTATTCTCCTTTCGCTTATTTGTAAATGTCATAATTTTTGGCCAAGTTTGTGTCTCACTGAAACCCCATTTAAAAATATGAATAAGCCAGGTGGCTGAGAACAGTGGAACAAAATATAATCTCTAATAGATCATGTATGGTTTTGGGAAAGGAGATGTTTCCGTCTTAATGTAGGTTTAATAAACCTGTCCTGAGCCCAGAATCTCTGAGGGAAAGTAGCCCAGCATGCAGTTTGTATAAGGAGATTCTAAACACTAAAGAATTAGGGAAAGCTGCATAGGAGACTGGCAAAGTTCTAGGTTTTCCAGACAGTGAGTGGGTTCACTGGATATTTAAATTATTTTATTTCACAAGCACAAGTACATTATTGAAATCAGATAAAGAATACAAGAACAGAACAAATAACTGAAAAAAGACACATCTTGAAATGTTTAGATTTGTCAGCAAGTACTTTAAACCCTCAAAGTTTGGCCAGGGTATTTCCATAATAGTAAACAACTATTGTCCATGCTAAATGTCTGAGCAGAGGAATGTCTCCAATCTCCATGCAATCCCTCAATGTATGGTGAAAGTTGACGGTGCAACATGCACCATATACATTCTACATACATACATCTGAACACCTCCAGGCTAACGCCACTGAACAAATTATGTGCCCACGCCTATGCAAGTGTGTATGTGCTTTCACTCACCCGGCCAAATGTATACACAGTTCCATTAAAGCAATAATTTCCGGCTGCGTGTAACTCTTACTGTCTTCTGGGGCACAGTGGCTGATCGGCGACAGGGACACCCACTGTCCGGTCATCTGCTTGCGGACGCAGGGGAAGCCAGTGTGTGGCTCTGATGGGCGAAGCTACGACACAGGGTGTGAGCTGCAGAAGGCGCGCTGCAAGGACGAGAGCCTGACGCTGGCACACAGAGGGCGGTGCCGAGGTATATACTGTAGATGTAGATTATACAGACACTGGTGCACACATCCATTACACAGTAAGTACACATCAGGCCTAACTGGGGTCATTCTTGCAGGTAGAAACTGGGTGAGAATCGACCAGCCACCAGCAGCCCCAGCACCCACCTCCTCCACAGAGATTAGGGATCAGGAGCTGAAAGGTGACACTTGACCCACTTATCCGTGCCCGAGCACGATTGACCCCAAAGTACAGTTCGTTTGACTAGTGTGATCGCTTCATACCATTCCCTGGCACGGAACGCGTAACCGGGCTCGGGCCCACTTGAAAGAGGTGGGCCAGGGCACAGTTCATTTGGACTCGGGCGCGGAACACATCAGTGTGATCACAAACGTGCCCGAGCACGGAACTGATATGTCATCGATGTCAGTTGTTTCATTATAAAAAGCATGGCGGCAAAGGGAACCGTTTTTATTTGGGAAAATATCTTCTATCTACGTGCCCGTGGTGAGTACCAAAGATCCGCAGTGTCGGCAAAAGCTGAAAATTACTCCCTTGCCGTCCGTTACTAGCTCGATTACATGAAAATCGCTGCACTGTAAAAGTGATAAACCTGTTTGGCATGTGAGAGGGTCGTGTGTTGTCACGTCCCAAATAACTCAAAATAAGCCACAAGTAAGAATTTCAGTGATGGAATCCATTTCAGTTCTGTGATTCACTTCCTCGCATCGCAATGATGTAAGCGTGCCCTGGCCCTGAATGTTTAACTGCAGTGTGAGTAGGGGAAGTGGGGAGGAGGGACAATTGTGCTTGGGCCTATACTGAGCCTAGTCTGGAGATGGGGCTGAGGGCCACCGGTGGGGTTAACCCTCCCGCTGTCCTTAGGTTTCAGACTCACTACCAGCAGAGGGTGCCATCCGCGGCACATCATATGTCCGTGTTGTGGTTGCCAGGCTCTGCTGGCAGAAAAAGGGCAGTGCACTGGGTTAATTTGACCCATAGGACAGCAGCAGGGTTTAGTGAGTAGTTGTTGACTGGGCCACAAAGCGAACACTTGGCAGACTGTCTACAGTGCAACGCAGTGAAGCTGTCCTTCATTTTCCACCCCATGGAAGGCATGTAAGCCTTCACAGACCAGGATCACATACTCGAAGCCAGCAAATAATGAAGATTGATAGTTGTAAAGTCACGGTTGGAGCCATATCTCCCAATTTTTAACACTAGCATCACCCAAAATACTTTTGTGAATGATTCTTGTTCCACCATATGGTAATAGGTGGTTTTCACACAACTAAAGTAATTTTACCATAGATATGGCATGCCTGTATTGAATTAACTGCTTTCTTTTGCTAGTGGGTTCAGCAATCAGTTCATATTTACAATGGCAAAGCTCAAGTTATTTGCTAACTGAAAATAGAGTGTTACCATGTCACTGTCCCAAGCTTGCATGTGTCAATAGTGTGTCAAGGTAACTGTAATCTCCCTACTATTAGACCAGGCCTGGCTCATACAAGGTAACTGGAAGCTCCATACTGGCTCATCAGCACTCCAGCAACACAAGCATAGCTTTGTCTGTGACTTCCTCAGTAAGCCAATGAAAACTCACAACGATACTTTATTGATATTGGAGTGTTCTTGAAAAGAAATAAAACCAGTGACTTCATGTTTGCACACCGGACTGTTGAGGTGTGCTTCTAAATGATACCCAGAGCTAGCTCACTGTTAACCCTTGTGATGTCCTCTGGGTCAAAATGACCCAAAAACTAGCTCTTTGTGGTAGATAGAAGGCGCTAAACCTAATTCTACAGCTTACACAGACATATGATGTGCCCTGCTGGCACAGCAAGGTGTGAGTTTGAAACCTGAGGACAACAAGAGGGGTAAAAGGCACAAACAAATAACATAAATACATAAAGAAATAATTAATAAAGAAATAAATAAATACACACAGCAATGCCAATTGAAAAACACACAAATCATACACAATCAGATTGCGCCGCTATGTGACCAAATACGAGATTTCTGAGTACATTACGAGGGTTAATACAGTTTAGCTGATGCTCAGACGGACTTGTGTCATGTAACTACTAGTTCAATTTTACTGTCCATATTATGCTCCCTGAAATATATTGTATATTGTTGGTGGAGTGATATAAGTTGCTCTAAATTGTTGCTTTACAAAACAATGTTGTTTCTTCAAAATAATGCTTACAATATACCTGGTGTGTGACTAGTTCAGAGTTTTTTATTCTGGTGAGTAATGGACTTCCCTTCCATGAAAACCATTTTTGCAGTGCCATTGAGCAAGGCACATAAAGTTTTACAGCTGTTGCAATGGGTAGATAATGTAAAGATTGGTACACTGCCGCTGTGTTGCAGATGTGGGCCAGTCCAAGTGTCGTGCTGAGAGGAGCCAGGCTCTAGAACACGCTAAGAGACCCCAGGAGGCCATGTTCATCCCAGAATGCAATGAGGATGGAACCTTTGCCCAGGTCTGGGAACAGCACACCAAGCAAACAGTACCTTGATTTACATGCATATCTTACAGCGAGAGAAAAAAGTATTTGATCTCCTGCTGATTTTGTATGTTTGCCCACTGACAAAGAAAGGATCAGTCTATAATTTTAATGGTAGGTTTATTTGAACAGTGAGAGATAGAATAACAACAGCAAAATCCAGAAAGACCCATGTCAAAAATGTAATAAATTGTTTTGCATCTTAAGTGAAATAAGTATTTGACCCCGCTGCAAAACATGACTTCGTACTTGGTGGCAAAACCCTTGTTGGCAGTCACAAAGTACAGACGTTTCTTATAGTTGGCCACCAGGTTTGCACACATCCCAGGAGGGATTTTGTCCCACTCCTCTATGCAGATATTCTCATTAAGGTTTTGAGGCTGACGTCTGGCAAGGGCGACAAGACCGAACAAATGCAGCCACGTCCCCCTTCAGGCGTGGCCAAAAAAAATATAACGCAACACACGACCATGTGTCCACAGTCATCAGGCGCAAACCGCAGAACCGCACTACGTAGTTTAGTTAGTACAACCAGCTGGACTGGACAACTTGGCCTTGGTGTCCCACAAAATGGTCAAAAGGTATCCACCTCCTCACTAAAAGGCCGCTGTGGATATAAAAAGTTTTGGCGCCACTACAAACCTGTTTGGGGCCCAACACTCGTTCAAACAGTGCCACCAACGATTCTTTTGTTCCTCTACCAAATCACTGTGAGAAGCCGTGAAAGGATAATCAGACAAGGGGCACCTATCCTAAAGTCTCTGCATTGGCTTCCTGTTAATTTCAGAATTGATTTTAAGATCCTATTATTAGTTTTTAAGTCACTTAATGGAATTGGTCCAGAATATTTATCAGAGTTGCTGTTATCATATGAACCTACTAGAACCCTCAGGTCGTCTGGTAGAGGCTCTTTAATTATCCCTAAAGCCTCAACTAAAACTCATGGTGAGGCGTCCTTTCAATATTATGGCCTGCGTCTGTGGAACACCCTTCCTGAGGCCCTGAAGGCAGCTGGAAATGTAGACATGTTTAAAGCTAAACTAAAGACCTACATATTTAACCAGGCTTTTAACTGAACTGTATGGACTGTGCTAATTGTATTTTATTTATTAGTTCATTTATTTTAAATATGATATATTATATTATTACTATTAACCTTTTAAAGTTGTATTTATTTATTTATTTAAAGAAAGTTTTTTATAATACAATGCTCTTTGCTGTGAGTTTCCTCACAGCAAATTTGAGTTTTATGCTATGTGTGTGGATTTGGTGGGGATGGCACCTGTCTTTTCAGTTTTTAGACAGCGGATGAACATTTGGGTTTGAGTATCTTGGATTTCATCTTGGCCATCCTTTAGGGCTGGGGCTTGGGATCTAGGGCTCCTTCTCTGGTGCTTCTGTTTTAGCCGGAGCATGGAGATTGGGGAATGTTTGGGGTGTTGGTTTTGGCAGTGATGTGTTCCGCAACACCGGCCATGTGGTTCTGGGAGCGGCTCATTGGGCACTGGTGTAGTGTGGGTTGGGGTGATGTATTATCTTTCCCCGGTTGGACGCTATTGTGGGGTGGGTTGCACGCCTGCCCATAGTCTGGCCTGCTGATCTGGTGGCACTTTTGTCGGTGCCATGGGTGGGGCTTGGGTACAGTATCACTGTGGTATTGTGATTCAGTCGATGACTCATTTCTACATTGCCTTAAGTGCTCTGTCTTCTGACTGGAGGCAGGGGGATAGAGGAGTGGTTTGGTGCCCCAAGGTTTTGGTTCCTTAGGGCTTGGATATTTGGGCTTGGTTCTTTGTTTCTCTGGATGCTCGTTTGTGGTTGGTGGGTTGGACTGATTATCATTGCACGGACCGAGTTAGTCCGTGGTTAATTTTTTATGGCTATGGAAAGGTATCTGGGGGGGGTAAAGGGCTGAGTCCGGGTGTCTGGGGTTTAGTTTTTGCAGGCTTTGAGGGACTGAAATAGGAGGATAGAGCATTGGAGGTTCTGGGAGGTGTGTTGTGGATTGGGTTATTTAGTGCTTCTGTGGTGTCATCTCCGGGGT
>JAODUG010054827.1:0-15121 GCA_027564795.1 Aphredoderus sayanus
TGTCTAGAAAAAGCATCAGTGAAGTGCAGTCCATCAACTCTATAAAGCAGTCGGGGACCATGGGCCTCTTCACGGGGAAAAGTAAACAGCACATGCTACTGTTCAGAGCATTATGACCACAGACTCCTTGTTGTGCTATTGTTTCATGTTGTGTTTTGCTTCCTGTGTAAGTGGAACACACTGAAACATACTGTAACTGTTGTCCACATGTGAAGAAGCTATTGTTCTACAGTGAGGGTCAGTATGTGGACTTGGAAGTAGGGAACATATACAGTCAAATGTACCACACCACACATCCCTCAGCAGTTTAACCTTGGTAGTGCCTAGCATACAGTAATTAGGCATCCAAAACTGATTATCAGTTATATCAAAACATCAAACGCAAACTTTAGGTTATGGCATTAATTAGCTATGAGAGATATGATCGTGTACATTATGCTACAGTAGGTTAACATACTAAGAAGTGTAGTGCCAAGATGCAGTCTAACCAGCAAAATGAGCTGCGTACAGTATGAGCTGTATTTTATATATATATATATATATAGTAATATATAGGGGTAATTATTATAATATAAAGGGGTCCTTTATGTACAGTTTGATGGTTGCATAACAATGTATATTAATCTTTGATACTACTTACTGTATGTAATTTATTTATTTATTTAGTAGAATTATAGAAGCTTTATCTTAGTGCAAATCAGCCCCACTTTGTGTGTGTAATAAAATAAAGATATTTAAATAAATATAGTCATAATATATGGTTACAACACTAACACACCCTTATTTTTGTCTTTATTTGAAGTGAATAAGGATACAGTACAGAGTGAAAATCATGATCCGGAATCAGACGATGAACCGAAAATGCCGTCCGGGATAAATCTCCTGTCTAGAAAAAGCATCAGTGAAGTGCAGTCCATCAACTCTATAAAGCAGTCGGGGACCATGGGCCTCTTCACGGGGCAAGCGGTGAGCACAGTAGTTCTCACACGTTTACATGGGGGGAGGGGGGTTTGCTTGTTTTACACTGCCTGTGCTCCCCTAAGCTACTGTATGGGCATGCTTACTGTGCTCCGCAGAACAAGATGGTGGTCCTGCCCACAGAGGAGGCCAATCTGTCGGACATTGACTACCTGGTGCCCACCCACGACGAGAAGGGCCAGCCCATCGCTGAGTGGAAGAGGCAGGTCATGGTGAGGCAGCTGCAGAACAGGTTACTGGATGAAGAGGACCAGCGAAGGAAGGTGAGATCGAAAGCACACTCCCAAAACACCCAGAATGGCTTTCCCAGCTCATAGTAAATTGAACGGCTCACAAGCGTGCTATCAGTCACAAACTGAGAAGATAAAACATGTCATAGTTACATTTAGCAGATGGTTTTATCCAAGGCGAGCTACTTAAAACGAGCATCAGAGAGCAGGTTGAGGTTAGCTCGAGGATGAGTAGGCTAACTCCACTGCTCAAACCCATGACCCTCCAGCAGGGCGTCGAACACCAGCACCACTAAACTATCCAAATGCCATTCAAACCTACAGGGACCAAAAAGGTCCCGTTTTTCATTTTCGGATATCCAGTTTAAAATGGGTTAACAAATGAAGGAGCACGTACAGTACAAGGACACCTAATGCCATTTTGACACGGGTGGCATGAAGCCGTGTGTTCACAACTCTTTCCCCCGTTGAACAGGAGAACGGCAACAAATACGACAAAGTGACCTGGAGGTACTCGCAGGCCCACAACGCCATCCTGGGGCCGTTTGGCGAGATGCTGACCGAGGACGACCTGGTCTACCTGGAGAAGCAGATCGCCAGCGTCTCCATGCAGAAGAACTGCGAGGGCTACGAGCTGGAGCTGGCGCGCCTGGCCGAAGAGCTCCACCACATCCTGCCGGCGCCCATCGTCAACATCACCGTCAACACGCAGTTCGGCAACTTCTCCAGCAAGGTGCCGCTGCCCGGCTGGTGCGGGCGCATCTCGGGCATCGTGCAGAGCATGTCCCTGCTGATGACCAACCTGACGGACCAGCCCTACAGCAAGATGCCCAACGACGACCTGGTCACCGTCTTCTCCCAGAACTGCAGCCGGGGCCGCAGGGAGAGCGTCGAGGACGAAATCCACCAGTTCGGCGTGTCGGTGAGGAACCTCAAGTCCAATTTCGAGAGCCACAACTCCGCTCTTTCGGATCACTCGGAGGAGGAGGAGGAGGGGGAGGGGCTGGAGGGCGGGGTAGGTCAAGTGGCGGTCCTGAACTCCAAGCCCAAGTCACACCAAGACTCGGGCGTCTACACGGACGACAGCATGGCAGACGTTATGGAGACCACCAGCCTGCGGAAGGAGAGGATAGTGGTGTTGTTCCTGGGCCACTGGAAGAAGTCGGCGTACACCGTGACCGTGAAGAGCAAGGACGGCTCCGAGCGGAAGATGAGCCTCGGGGACATCGGCTCGGTCCGGGCTGACCGCAGGGGCAGCGTGGAGGCCAGGAAGATGAACAGCTCCCTGGGACACTTCTTCAAGCAGAGGAGTGCAGTCAACAAGATGCTGGGAAGCTGGAGGAATATGATATCCAGTGTTCCGTCCAGGCAGATCCGCAGGTACAGCACGATTGGAATTAATGTTTACATTGTAATTCACTGAAATATTATTGGATCAAGTGAATTTAAAGGTGAAATAAGCACTTAACAGCGTTTCTTAGACTGTACTGCCCCCTAGTGGTATAGATGCAACTGTGCCTAACCCTATGGGTAACCATGTCAACTTCCACCATACCCAACCTCCCACTATGGTAATATTGGTCTAAAAATAGCACATTTTCCTCAAAATTATTTGCATCTCATGTTATTGTTATTCCTTATGGTACCTTTAATTTAATATAATTATGATTGATTGTCAATTTGTAAATGTTATATATGAATGAATAAAATGAATGAATATATAAAACAAATACAGTATTATACTGTTTCGTCGTAGGTTACTATATACACGGTTCATTTACAGCATTTCAGGAAAGCAGAAAAACAACATAATCTCAGTTAAATTAGTGATTTTTAAGGCAAACAATATAAATTATATATATATATAAACGTATATTAGGGGTTCAGTTAAACCTGATGGTGTTTTCGCCAGCGTTCCTCGCTAAATGGTATGCCTTCACCGACAGGCTCCACAAGCAGCAGGCCCTCTACTCCCCTGAGCAGTTCCTCCCTCGCGTGGACGGTGAGGCGGTGGAGTACGACAGCCTGACTCTGGACCTCTTCATGCTGGGCTACTTCCACATCCTGGAGCTTGATCTGCCCCCGGACGAGCGCAAGATGCGGCACCTGCTGTGCTTCGAGGTGTTCGACCACCTCGGTGGCTTCCCCTGGGAGGTGGTCAGGAACTTCCACAAGTCCGTCATACAGGACATCGAGGCCGGGAATCGCGAGTGGAAGGACGGCTTCGACGACATCAAGTTGAAGTTTTTCGGTAATGTGGTGAGTCAGCCTGAAGTAACCCCCGCCGTGGAGAAGCACACGCTCCCCGAGGTCCGGCAGGTGCCCAAAGTCATCGTCCAGACCCCGACGCCGGACGAGACGCTGAAAAAGGGAACAGACATTTCCAGCTTTAGCAACGACGAAATTTGTAAATATATCGACCGTAGCTTTGCTTTTTGGAAGGAGAAGGAAGCCGAGATTTTTTATTTTGAGTAATTGCTTAATTTTATAGATATTTTTTGTAGCATTTGTATTTTAATGCTGTATGATATATTTAAAAAGAAATATCCATATGGTGTACATTTCACATTTTTGAGAGTGCTTTGTTTTTGGGGGAAAAAAGACCAATAACCAATAAGCCCAATAAACAAGTTATTGTAAATAATAATAAACAGATCCTGCACTATTTGAAAATAAATTATAACACGACATGTGTTTTGTTTTTTTTTTGTTTTTTTTTACAATTTATTAAATTGCAGTTATTATACTATTTACCACTATTTATATGGTGCAATATCACTTAACTCATTTACCAGTTTTCAAGCCTTTTGAGAACAGGCATAGTGGGTACTGTATGTTCCTTTAACAGCAGGTGCAGATCCCATGTGTGCTTTCTGGAATCTGACTTTTGTTGTGTCCCTGAAGATCCTAAAAATAGCCAAGAGAACGACAAGCAGTGTGTCTCAGTGACTTGGCAAAAGTGTCCGCCATTCTGCCAATTGCATGTTGGGTTAACCAGCTCTTCAACCATGAATATCGTTTAACTTGGAAATATGTCCACGTATTTCAAATCTCTGCATCTTTGGTGAGTTTGCCATTTCTTTATTTATAGTTGTTTGCTAAGGGTCAAAGGTTCTTGTCAGCATATTTCATCATACCCAGAGAAACCAAAAGGAAACAGATCTCTCTTTGTCTTAGTAAACAAACCAGTGTGGTCCTTGTGATAAAATGATGACAATATACTTAAAACAGGGTTGCATATCTAACATTATTGCTTAGATATTTATATATTTTTGGCTAAACATTTTTCTAAGATTTTGTTTTTAAGTTGAACATTTGTTTATTGGACTTAATAGTACAAATATCTTGCAATAATGCAAGTTGGACAATGTCTATACACAGACACCAGATACTTTAAATTATTTAAACAAACAATATGTCCCTTACGTAACTCCTGTGAAATGTGTTTATCAAATATAACAGGAGATTAGTTATCAGGTTTACAAATAGCACAGCTTAAACTGTCATAGTAAAATGTCACACCTTGGCACCTGACCGACAGGAAATGTGTTGTCCAACTTAACAGTTCACCCTCAATAGATCTGAATGGCCATCCTATCTAAAACACAAAATAAACAAAAACATTGACTGTTTTAGATAGCTGTTTGCCTATCTACCTGTTTATGTGTTGATACAGTAGTTGGCACGTGTTTGTTGTTAAGATGTACATGGGTGAGAATTATTTTTCTGTACACTTCTCTACTATTGTAGCCTACTCACTTTAAAGTGAGTGTTAATATGACGCAATTACTCCACTATATCTTTACACAGAAAATAGTTTGCTGCTATATTAATGTTTAAAATATCATATGGAGCACCTTTTTAAATTGTTGCAAATAAAAGCGTCCTTTAAATGATTTATAAAATCGCAGGTAAACGACGAGCCGAGTTGCCCGACACTCCCCGCTTGCTAACCGACGGCCAAGCTAGCTATCGCAGCATTTCGGAAGGCGATGGTGCGCAATGTGGACGACTTGGACTTCTGCTTGTCCTCGCACCCCCAGAGCGTCCTGGAGGGCCTGCGCTCCCTCTGCTCCTCGCACCCCAAGCTGGCGGACGTTGCCCTGAGTGCGGGCGGGCGCGACTTCCCCTGCCACCGCGGCGTTCTGGCCATGTGCAGCCCCTACTTCCACTCCATGTTTTCGGGCGACTTCGCGGAGAGCATCGCGGCGCGCGTGGAGCTCCCGGGCGTGGACGCCGACGTGCTCGGCTCCCTGCTGGACTTCGCCTACAGCGGCCGGCTGACGGTCAACCAGGGCAATGTGGAGGCGCTGATCTGCACCTCCAGCCGACTGCAGTTCCAGGCGGTGCGGGAGGTGTGCAGCCGCTACCTGCAGCACCAGATCGACGCCACCAACTGCCTGGGCATCCTGGAGTTTGGCGAGGTGCACGGCTGCCCCGAGGTGGTGGCCAAGGCCTGGGCCTTCCTGCTGGAGAACTTTGAGGCGGTGCAGCAGGAGGAGGAGTTCCTCCTGCTGGACAGGGACAGGCTGCTGGCCTGCCTGTCCAATGAGGGCCTGCAGACGCGGTCGGAGTGCACACGCGTGGAGGCTGCTCTGGCCTGGGTCAGGCAAGTCACAGTTCTTATAGACGAGGCTGGCTGCTCGGCAGCCATCTTGGTAAGGTCCAAGTCCTTATAGACAAGGCTGGCTGCTCGGCAGCCATCTTGGTAAGGTCCAAGTCCTTATAGATGAGGCTGGCTGCTCGGCAGCCACCTTGGTAAGGTCTAAGTCCTTATAGACAAGGCTGGCTGCTCGGCAGCCATCTTGGTAAGGCCAAAGTCCTTATAGATAAGGCTGGCTGCTCGGCAGCCATCTTGGTGAGGTCCAAGTCATATTCCTTCCTTCCTCCCCCTTCCTCCCTCTTTCCTTGCTGCTTCCTCCTAGGCACCAGGAGGAGTCCCGGCTGGGCGACCTGGCGGAGCTCCTGGGGCTGTGTCGCCTCTTCCGCCTCAGCTCGGACTACCTGGCTGAGAGGCTGCTGAAGGACAGCCTGGTCCAGGCCTCTCCAGCCTGCAGGGAGGCTGTGGAGAAGGTCCACATGGAGGTGAGCCAGTGTGGGCACTTGTACCGCACGCTCTTAATGCGCCGCAGTATGGTTTCTGCCACTAGATGTCGCACTCGAGCGCCAGCATCTCGGACGCTTCACGGGACACACGCATGTGCACTGACCGGCCCAACTATGATAACAAAGAACAGGAGGAGCTCGGACTACAACACACACACACACACACACACAAGTAGTGTGATGTCATTCTCTGCTAAGGACGCCATTACTCCACTATGCTGCAGCTTTACATTGAAAATAGTTGTTTGCTGCTGTACATTAACGCTTAAAGTATCGTATAGAGCACCTTTAATGTATCAGTTTGGACCACAAGGAGGTAGTGTTGAGCAAAACCCAATCAGTGTAAACCCCAAACACATGCACACTGCAGTGGTTAGACGGTGGGCATTCACTTGCCTTGACCAATCATGTGCCGCAGATGTGCATTCATACAGATTGTGGTGCTGCTTTTGCTGAATGTAGTTCTACTCAACTATTTGATTTATTTATCAATTTGAGGTAAAATACTGTTGTGTTTTTTTTATACTGTTTTATACTTAAATGGTAATATATTTAACAAATAATGTTATCTCTAGAAGATGGATTTGGCACCAGGCTATATGGACCGAGGCAACTCAACCAGTCCCCAACCCAACCTACAGGAGGTGCTGTTTGTCATGGGAGGTCGCTCACTGGATGACGATGACGAAGATATAGATGAGGACAGAGACCCGAGATTGCTGGCCAGGAATTGTGCTTTTTACAACACAAAGAACCGTACTTTTGCTTTTTTGTTTTATACTTTGCTTGGAAGTTGGATGTTGAATTCAGTTAAACAGTGCTTACTTACATTCTTGATTGTGAATCATATAAAATATAAAATTTCTAAATGGATAATCTTGTCTAAAATAAGCAAACTATTTTTGAGACAAATGAAGCTACTAAAAATAAACAAAAACAGTAAGTTAAAATTTAAAAACCAATTTGAGTATAGCAAGTTTAATGGACTAAGGCTGAGCTCAGATAGGTACAGTACAGTAGGTAGAGAGTAAGTCAATATGGGAGGTATGATCGAGCTAGGCCACATAATTCCCTCCTGGCAACAAAGAGAATTTATGAGCAGTTTACCTGGAAGTAATGTAGTGAATCCACATTGTGAATCATGTGCTTTGCTTTTCCCGGTCCAGTTAGAATGCTGAGTAGAGTTTTGGATGAGTTGTATTTTTGCCAAAGGTTACTGTTGGCTTAGTCATACACTCTGGTAATGTACTCTTGATGTGACAAAAAGTGAACTATCTTATAGGTTTCTCTCACAGGAATTTTTATTCTTTGTAACTTAACATTATTTGATGAAAAGGGTATCAATGTTAAAGATTTGCTTTTTCTAACAGTAATTTTTTAAGTATTTGTCTGAAGACCTAAATGGTTTTGTAAGCAAAAATTACTAGCCAACTAATCAATCATCTGTTATCACATTTAAGGATTTCTAAGGGTTTACTCATTACGGTAGCAAAGTCATTTAAATTATGTCTGTTTTACTGGACGAAACTGTTTTGTAACCTCTGACATATAATATTTTTCTTCTTCTGCAGAGGAATGGCATCTGCTCCCTAACTTCCCCAATTCTAATAAATGGGGCTTCTCCATGGTTTCGCTGAATAATGATGTCTATGTTACAGGTTGGTACAAAATGTTTCTTTTAAAACCAAACTTTACTGTTGCTCTTATTTAATGGAAAATAGTATTGCTTCAAATAAACTAAGTTATGTGGTGTGTGATGTACTGTAACAAACCCATGACCCATAAAAGACCCCTAAAACACATAAAGGTACATTTTACTAATCATGCTAAAACATTTATTTTACCTTATATTCTAAAAACCTGCCTTAAAGGTGCTGTAGGTAGGATATTTGAGCTATATATTTTGTGTAATTTCTTAGAAATGCCATAGACATTATCAACTCTGTGAAATGCTCTGTAAGAATGTCTTTTCTGCCTCAGAAACCAACAGTGTGGTGCTGGAAGTACATTTCCCATTCATTTTCTTCATTGACGTTTCGAAAAATCCTTATAAAGAGTTTTAAGCCAGGAACCAAGCCAAACGAGATTCTGAAGCGATGGTACTGTACAGTATATGCTCCTATAGAACTCACAAGTCCATATGAAAACCTTGTTTTGAGATAAACTATATTTATTTGCTCTGTCACTGAGAATTACAACAGTACCTACAGTACCTAAAGTGTAATAACAGCGACATCTCTGATTAGTGGAGCTCGCTGGCCTTGTGATTCCTTTTTGATCTCGCGAGCTCCATTTAGCACTTCAAGTTAGGAGCTTGCTGTTACCACGGAAATATTTTACACCCCGCGAAACACATGGCAGCTAGTAAGTTACAGCTAGCACTGAAATTTACAATAGTTTATTTTAAAAATATAAAAAGAAATATAAAAAATGTGTATTGTTTAATATTAAATATTTTATATATTTATACATACTATAATTATATTATACTATTATAATGGTATAATATAAACAATAAGATAACTAATTAAGATGAACCGGGCTACTTTTTCCTGATTCATCTGGCTAATGTACCTTGCCTGTCAATCACATGAATCTGCACACACATCTACCACAGGGTTGTAAATGGTGCTTTGCAATGGCATGCCAACAGTCTTTGGAGGGAAGGAGCAGAGTTGGTGTGTGTGATTTTTAACTAGCTGTGATTGCAACTCTCAAATCCTACCTACAGCAGCTTTAAGCAACAACAAAAAAAAGCTACTTTTAGAGTCTTTACTTTCAATTTATATCAGTTTTTGATCTTGTATGCCACTAGATGTCACATTAAGCACCAGCATCTCGGACCAAATCAAATGCTTCGTGGGGTTCACACACACATACTAATATGCACATGCGATCAACTATTAAAAACAGAACAGAGGAGCTCTATTACAACACACACACACACACACACACACACACACACAAAGGGAGTGTTATGTCATTCTCCTCTCAGGGCTCCATTACGTCACCGTACCTTTACATTGAAAACAGATGTTTGCTGCTGTATCAAAGTTTAATTAAAGTATCGTATAGAGCACCTTTAACACACCTTGCAACCTCTTGCGGGCGTCAGCATGAAGTGCCGTGTTCTGTCTGACAGGGGGCTCGCGTGGTTCAAACACCAACAGCTGGTCGACCACAGAGACCTGGAGGTACATCACTCGCGAAGGCAGGTGGGTTACCGTGGCACCCATGCTCCGTCCTCGCACTAACCACACCTCGGCAACGCTGAACGGAGAGATTTACGTCATTGGAGGTAAGATAATAAACACGCCGCCCGGATGTGGTTTCACAAAAACCTGCAGACACGCGGGGAAAACTGAGATGAACAAAGCAGCATCGCTTTTGCCCTTAACCGACCTGGCCTTCTAAGTAGACGTTAAAGGTGGAGTCAGCAACTGTAAGCTAATAACACGTTTTTGTAAAAGACAGCCAATATCTCCTCGATTACATTATAGCTCAGGGCTAGAGCCTATGGATTCTGTAGGAGGAGGAGTAGAGAAGACTGGCCACTCGTCACTCAGGTGTGGGAGGGGCCAATGTTTTGACTATACCCTTTATCACGTGTTTTTTTTATTTTTTTTATACAATTATCATTAAACCTGGGAAGACGTTTGTGTTGGCAAATGTGATGCTATTTTACGCAACGGCATTGCGAGTTCACTTCAACAGTGACCGGGCGTGGCATTTGGTCCGCTGCAGGTACGACGCTGAGCTACGTTGAGGTGGAGCACTACGACCCGTACAACGACACCTGGGCCGTCACTTGCCCCGCCCTGAAGTACGTGACTAACTTCGCCGCCACCGCGTGCCACGGGAAGCTTTACCTGATTGGCTCCTGTGCGGTGAAGTATAACGCGTTGACCATGCAGTGCTACAACCCTGTCGTAGGTATGGCTATCACTTCATAAATGAATGGACTTGCGTACTGCAGCCTCCCATTCACAGTATATGCTTTGCTGTGATGCGATTGGTTTGCCTCTTACTTTGATTATTCATGTGTTGATAGATGGCTGGAGTATCATTTGTTCACCCTTTATCCCCAAGTACCTGTCCTCACCGCGGTCTGTGTGTGTGGATGGACTTATTTATCTGATCGCAGACAACACCAAAAAGGTCTACTTGTATGACCCAGAGGCAAACATGTGGCAAAAGGTTGGTATAGCAATTGTAGTACAGTAAGTGACCAATGAATATTAATGCATTGTTTCTGTATCTATTTATTTTATATTGTACTGTCCTCTGATTTAAATGTATCCAGATTTAGAACAAAATACTCTAGTGAAAGGTGCAGTCAGCGATCAAAAATATCAAATATAGCTAATATCTCCTCGCGAGAAAAAAAAAATAATCCGGTGTTTCTACACGGCCCTGGCTCTGTAAAATGGGAGCGTAAAGTGGTGCAGACCGCACCACACAACACTCGCCAAGCCTTGTCAATGCCAAATAACCAATTTAGTGGGCGGAGCTTCGGAGGGAAAACCCTATGGCATTGAAGGAGGAGGTGTTTTTGTTTTGATCAGTTCAGATATCAACAGTCTTTCTCCCGCACCCCTGACACCACCTTATATTTAATATTTCTGCAATATTGCAGCATTAACATGTCTAATTGTGGCGTGTGTGTGAACCCTGGCGTTCAGGTCCAGTTCCTTCACATGCTCCATGAGAACGGCGGTCTGGTGGCGCTAGATGGGGATCTGTTTGCCACCGGAGGCCACTGGAAAGGCATGGAGGGGGACTACGGCGTAGAGGTGGAGGTCTACAGCCGAGCCTCCGACTCCTGGAGGGTGGAGTGTTCCCTGCCGAGGCTGTGGTTCTACAGCGGGGCGTGCTCTGTGTTCCTCGACCCGGCCCAGTGGCCCGAACCCTTCCCCGTGGATCCATCTTAACCCTCCCGCTGTCCTCGGGGTCAAATTGACCCAACGCATTACCTTGTTGCGCCAGCAGATGGCGCCACCCACGGCACGTAATACTATCTATGTAAGGTGTAGAATTAGAATGAGAATTGGGTAATTTAGCAGAAGCTTTGGATAAAAGCATCTGCTGATTGTAGTGCGTTTCAAACCCGAGGACAGCGGGACATTTAAAGGACAGACGGAATTACAGCTGGAAGTTGAGGGTTGCAATGAGAGCTGGCTAAAATTTTAAAAAATAGAGAGCAAGATTTTGTAAACCCCTCCTCACCCCCTCCTTCTCCCCTCCTCTGTTCTGGAGCCTGTTGGTCTGCCCTTGCAAAGCCTATTGACGAACCTGCACAAGATGTGCACATTCATGTGGTTGACAGGCAAGGCAGGTCCAATCAGAGAAAAGATCCACTGATTGGTCAGGTAGCTGATTGGTCAGGTAGCTGGAATAATCCAATTTGATTTATACAGAGGTAGAGGGTATCAACCAGAGCAGATATCTGCACATAGAATTTCACTCAATGACAGCTGATGATGGCTGTCTATGGCATTTCTAACAAATTGTACACTCAATTTCTAACTCTAAAACTCCTACATACAGCAGGTTTAAGAAGCCCTCTCTACACATGGAATATGGTTAGCAGGGGATTATAGGAATACTGCTGTACTCTAGAATAGTGTGTTACTTGATCCTTGGGTATTCCCAGTTGTTTTAGGGCCCCTTCGGGCTACACACAGTGTTTATTTATATTTTGGTTATATTTTATTACCTCGACTTTTAGATGGGATCACCATGTTTTATTGCCTGTGCTTGTTGAATTATTAAAACTTTGCAGAAAAGGGTTTTCAGGCTGTTGTGTTAATTGTGTGTCAATTACTGTATTGTATTGCTAACTGTACATGCTATAAATGTGGAAATAACAAAATGATTAGTAGTAGTAGTAGTAGTAGTAGTACTAGTAGTATGATGTAGTAAAGCCTACATAATTCCTCATTGTTAAAATTCATTATTTCTAATTTGAAACACATAATTATCCTGTAGTCTCTACGCGATTATACACAGTGAATGAATGAGTCAGTGTGTTTGTGTGTCAATGTCTATTTTACTAGATACTAATTAAGCTATCGGTAACAGTGTAACCAGGCTACTGGCCTCCCGCGTCCCCCTCCTACTATGGAAACGACCAAAACTAGCATTCTGTTTCTCATGGCAACGGCCCGGAAGCGTCTGTTCTCATGGCAACTTTGATTGATGTTTGCCACGGCAAGCTAAGTTCCAATCACTGAAGTTCTGGAGGTTTTGCTGCAGCTGCTCATGTAAGCTCTTTTACCTGTGTGTGCTGTGCAGCAACATATCAGCGGTAATTTTCATTTTTAGTTCTGTCACACCATGCTTATGGTGATATATCCTGTGTAACTACGTTTTTCCCTTAAACTTTGAATGGGACGTTTTGCTTGAAAAGTTAAGCAACCCAAAAACATTAAGTTGCTGGTGCCAGCCAGTATTGATGCCATCTTGGTTTTACAATGAGTTTTCAGGATGAACGCGACACACAATCCCCAGGACTGGAGGCTGTGATTCAGGTACAAACAATATAGGCTACTACTGTACGTCACGAAAAGAAAAACTATCTATTTTCTAAGAGTTAAAAACTAAGAGTTTTTAAGTTAAGTTGTAATAACACATTCTAATATGAGCGTCCACAGTATAAGCTTTATAAGATGTATAGTGTTCCCGTAGTGGTTTTAATGAACGTTAAAGCTATACTGTACACATGGATATAGAAAGCGGGAATTTTCGCATCCATTGAATCTTAATGATCTTATACACACAGGCCTACATAGAACCATGCTTTCAAACATGTTCTGGGTCTGGGCAGTATTACATATTGGCTACTGTAACAATAAAATGTTGCGCTCTCAGAAGTTGGAGGAGACTTTAATCGACGGCAGCAGTGAAGAGAGAAACCGGACTGGTGAACAGGGCCTCCCTGCCCTAGCGGTCTCTAGCCGCATCTGCCAGATCATCACCCGCAACTTGGCTGAGCAGACACCCGGTAAGCAAGCAAGACCGCCACCGTCACGCATAAGATAAACCCCTGTAGGCCTACATGGCCCCTCAATATAATTAATATTGTCCATACCACATATCGTGTGTTATAACTGATATTTTTTCTCGTTATAAATGGTGCCTTGATAACGTAGGCCATTCGAACATCTAACCCATGGCCTCTGTTTGGTGAGCAGGTGACCCCTATGAAATCAATGAGAGCCTACTGCAGGAAAACAGGTCGTTAAGGCAACAGCTAACTCACAATCAGCTGGACCTAGAGCAACTGCAGGCCAAAAACACATCTCTCACAGACAGGGTAAGAAGACATTGTTGAGTGGTTTTATTTTAAAAAATTAAATAAAAAATTGTTATAAGAAACTTTTATAAGAAATGTAATACATGATTTTAAATCTATATTGTATTCTAAAATGTGCAATATGGGTGGTGTTTATAGTTATTTATATTATTATGCTTCATTGTTTGGGTAAATATGATGCATAGCACATTATTACACTAAGGGATGGTTTCGCAAGATATCCATTGAAAAATGTTATAGGATTAGGCTTAATCCATGTCTGTGATATATGGAATATACAGAAGATGTATATTCTGAATGCAGATGTAGAATATTATGTTGGTGTGCTATTTTAGCACTTAAATCACATGTGAATTTTCATTTTAGATGTTCAAAATGAAGTCTGGCAACATGTTAGGTTAGGGATAAAAAGGATTGTCATCTCAGAGCACAAACTGTGGAAGGGCCAATCAGCTTTGAAATGGAATATGCTTACTGCAAACATCAGAATGGTACCCACCTCTTTCCAATAGGGAAAGCCCTTTGAGTTGAGTAAACAAACAGCAGAGTAAAGGTCCAGAATGCTTGGGTCTCATTGTGGTTTGAAAATAAAATGTGGAGGAAAATCTAGAAACATTCCGTAATTACTGAATCTGACGAATCACTATACACTTTTTATCGCGCTCTGAATTGAATGTTAGACTTACTGCTAATGAAATAAAGTTATAATAACAACAACAATAATAACAATACTAATAATAATAATAATAATAATTATTTCTTTTATTTTTGAGAACACTTTTCAAGACACTGAAGGACATCTTTCATTGTAAATATAGTAACAATTGTGTGTGTGTAATTGTGTACTATACATATATATATATATACTGTATGTGTGTGTGTGTGTGCGTGTGTGTGTGTACATGCGTGCGTGTGTGTACATCTGTGCGTGTGTGTGTGTGCATCTGTGCTTGTGTGTGCGCATGTGTGTGTGTGCATGCGTGCGTGCATGTGTGTGCATCTGTGCTTGCGTGTGCGCATGTGTGTGTGTGTGTGTGTGTGCGTGCGTGCTCATAAGTAACAGTACGGGCAGTGGAGGCTCATGAAGGGGGTCCTTGTGGTCTCCTCAGACCCCCCGTGCTGCTGTCTTCCCTCATGGCGCCCCCCCTCCACGGGTTTCCCCTATGTGCCTGGCGGCCGCTGTTCTGGGGGGAAAATTGCGAAGGCCAATGGCCTCCTCCCCAGGGGCCCTAGAAGAAAAAGCTCATTTTTCTTGGTATACAAAGCAGCCATTTTGTGATAACATTGCCCTCTTTCTGCTATGTAAATCTAATGAACTTCTACCGCTGGCCATACTCATGGAACTTATTTTAAAACGAAGGCTATAAATATAATTTAATTAGCTTGGTTTGTGTGTGTATGTGTGTGTGTGCGCGTGCGTGTGTGCATGTGTGTGTATGTGTATACTGTGTATATATATATATATATATATATATATATATATATATATACA
>JAODUG010054847.1:0-15115 GCA_027564795.1 Aphredoderus sayanus
CTCTCTCTCTCTCTCTCTCTCTCTCTCTCTCTCTCTCTCTCTCTCTCTCTCTCTCTCTCTCTCTCTCACTCTCTCTCCCTCTCTGTGGTTTTACGCTTTTGATCCCCGAGGGACCTCGCGTTTTGCATTCCAGGCATTCCGACCTCAGTCCTTCCTCGTTACTTATTATCGCCACTCTCTCGACAACCATTTCAGAAGAGGCAAGAGCGCGTACGAATCACCACCGTGGGTCGGATACGTCGAGAAGGAGCATAATAAATATATGACTCGAGAAAGAGTGGATTACTTTATTTAACTTGTCGCTATGAAAGCCTGAACTGGTAAGAGGAATGTTTTCATTTATTAACAATATAACAATGTTGTTAACTATTACAGTGCCACTGTTTTGAGATGTAAGCTATTTAGCCGACAATTGGTTTATGGGTCTAGAACGGACTAAATAAACTAAAGCTTTTAATAAAATAAAAGAGCTATTTCACTTGAGTGCTTTAGTGAGTTTTTGCTCCCCCGTGAGACAGGATTTTCTATGGCACATGCATTTTTTTCCATGTAGTTGGACATCTTTCCACACAGCTTTACTGTCGCTGTTCAGCTGTAAAGTAGGCCTATGTTTTCGTTCTTTACGCAGTGTTTATTATCTCTATGCAGTGTTTTCCCCATACTGTATATAGATTAAAATGATTTGAAAAAATGTATATATTTCTTCACATTGTACATTATTAATTAATGGTAATTGCTTAATAACCTAATAGTAACTGTGGAAATAGTCCTTATTGGTCCATCATCATTTACATATTTATTTATACATTTTTCAATTGTGTTCCGATATTTCAAGGCTGATTCCAGAACTGACACAGCTGATCCTCATCTAAACTGACCAGAGAACACGTCCAGAATCCAATATGTCATCTGCCGAGGAACCGTCTGGCACGGTCCTGCACCGGCTCATCCAGGAGCAGCTCCGCTACGGAAACCCCACCGACACCCGCACCTTGCTGGCCATCCAGCAGCAGGCCCTGCGCGGGGGCAGCGGCGGCAACAGTGGGGACGCCTCCCGGAGCCCCCGCTCCTCTCTGGAGAGCCTTGCCCAGGAGGACAACCCGTTGCCCCAGATGTCCGCCAGGCAGGAGCCGCAGGGCCAGGAGCACCAAGGAGACTACCAGCACTCGGAGAGCAGCTACCAGCTGTACCGGCTGCATGGCGAGGAGCTGCCCACCTACGAGCAGGCCAAGGCCCACTCCCAGTACCCGGCCTCCCACTGGGTCCCCGCTGCGCCGCAGGCGGTCGACCCGCTCAAGCAGCTCTACCAGGGGGGCTTCCTGAACGAGGACGTCTTCCAGGAGGAGGATGAGGAGGAGGTGAGGGGCAGGGCGGCCGCGCTGGAGATGGGCCGCGGCCACGTCCGCTCGCTCAGTGAGCGGCTGATGCAGATGTCGCTGGAGAGGAGCGACGCGGGGGCCAAAGAGGACGCCCTGAAGAGCTGCTCCTCCCACAGCTACCCCTCGCTGGACTACTACGCCCCACAGAGCCCCCGGTGCACAGGGGCCAGCCGAGACACGCGCTGCCCGCCGCCCGACTACTCTGCCCCCATGGCGGGGCAAGGGATAACCCCCCTCCAGGGTCAGGAGCCCCAGTTATTACTGCAGAGCCAGCAGCACAGGTAATACAGCGCCACCTTGTGTCTGGGCTGTGTTTGTGTTGTGATTAGCCTATATTATGTTCTCTACCACTGTTATGACTGCAAACAATTACATCATGCCCAGTGTTCCAGTTTGAGGGACGGGCGTTTTGCGTTTTTCTTGTAGTCGTCATCCAGGACTGTGACATTTGTGTCTCAAATGCGTAAACACATAGTTAGCACAGTAATCATAGTACAGAATGCCAACAGGCTCAGATTTCCCTTTTGAAACATTCTCAGGCCAACTTTAAATGTGGAGTTGATCTAGAGAAGCAACAAGATACTTTAAGGGTGTCATACTTTGGGTGCTTTTAGAAAAGTATGCTCCTTATATAGATTTCAGCATTCTTCGTAGCCACAGGATTCAGTTTGTCTGCGTGCTAATGGACATTTATAGGGCATACTTAAGATGCCTTATGCTAAATGTAATCTCTTTTCATGCAACAATTTGCCTGCTGAGATTCTTATTTTTGCCATAGGCAAATTCCTCTGCATATAGAGCAACCCCTATTTGTTAAGGCATGTTGTGTCAGCTGTCATGGACTTGACAGACTGTCATTATATTTCAATTAATTAATATCGTTGTTGCACATTATTCCTCAGGTATGCCCAGCCTGGCCACCCACCTGAGATGTCCTGCTACAATACTTTCACCGGTGTGCCCCCTGCTGGACTGGAGGAGCCCAACCAGATAGAACTGCTGTTGATGGAGAATGAGAGGCTACGACAGGAACTAGAGGCACACAGGGAGAAGTCTTTCCGCATCCGAAAGGTGAGGGGAAATTATTTTGTCTTGTGTACTTTCTACATTGATAGTGTTGAAGGAGGAAAGGCAATGCCACATGTACTGAATATACGCACCCCCGCAAAAGGCAGCTTTGTGGTTCAACCCAAGGACAACAGGAGGGTTATTATATATAAAATAATTATTAGTTATTAACAGAATTTTAACCTAACCATTTTTACCCGGGAGGACAACAGGAGGATTAACCCTCAATAGTGACCCACAAAATACCTCTTCTCTAACCTAACCCTAACCCTAGGGCGACAGGAGGGTTAATACTGATACATTTTGGTTATAATGCATTTTGTTAAAATGTTTTAGAAATTAACTAGCTGCAGGACATGACTTGAAGATATTTATCTATCAGTCAATTCAAATACTTGCTTTGAGCTGTTACCACCTGTCGAGGAAACACACGTCAGTTGCCTCGCAGAAATTCAGATCCAGGCACACTACCTTATCTGCCCTGGTCAGATGAGATCACCAGCTGCCTCCTTCCATTCCACAGAATTGCAGTCAGGCAGCTACTGTGTCCACACTCCCCTCATTGTGTAGCTAACCTAAAGCACGGCTGTGTGGATGTTTACGTTTGTGTGCGCGTGAGTGTGCATGTGTGTGTGTGTATTTCATGTGGCCATAGCTTCAGCCTAATGCAGGGCATGTTGGGCTGCAGTCAATAGGGTTATGAACCCTGACCCTCCACACAGCTGATAACAGAAAGGGGGAGAGAGGGGGTGGGGAACAGGCAAGGGCGAGAAAAAGAAAATGACAGGTGGCAGGCTGTTTAGGAGAAAAAGAGAAAGGTCCCTTTTGTACTGCTAGCAACTGCACTTTCCCCTCTGACTTGAATTGGAATTCTTAAGTGCTCTATTTATTGTCTTTCCAACAGACGTTTTTCACATTCCAGCCACACAGGCATAAAAACATTCTCATTTAACATATTGGAACAATTCTTGGCTATATTATTTTGACACTTTAGACAATCTGGTTAAAATACATGTCTCTTCTTTTGAGTTACGTCAGACAGCCCATGACTTGTCTCAGCAGTAAAGAATGATAATTGCCAGGGTTGGAAAGTTTTCTCCTCTGGGCCACGGCCCTGAGTAAACATGCCTGTGTGACTGCTGTAATGGTGGGTGTTTCTTGGTCGTATCCACAGCCCAGGCACTGGCATGCACACCTTTCCGGCACTGGCAGACTTCCCAAACCTCTGTGTGTGTGTGTTTGTGTGTGTGTGTGTGTGTGTGTGTGTGTGTGTGTGTGTGTGTGTGTGTGTGTGTGTGTATGTATGTATGTTGTGGGTACATGTTTGTGTGCTCACACCTGTAACTAGGGCTGTTGGCCCTCAGGAATGCAGATATAAATCAGTCTCACAGGGAGTGGTGCTGGCTTAAATTCCCTCTCAGGATTATTGACATGCTCAACGTCTACTGTTTATACTTTACACACACAGTTATATAGGCCCGTATCTTTATCTATTGACTGTAATGTGTGGAATGAGCATTCCATCGCTGGCATGGGAAAAGGTTTTTAACAACAACCCATGTCTCTCCTCACCCATCATTCCCCACCCCCCAACCTATACCTTTCTATAATTTCCATATCCATCCAGTTGGAGCAGGAGATCCAGCGTATTTCTGAGGCCTATGAGACTTTGATGCAGGGCAGCAGCAAAAGAGAGAAGCTGGAACAGACTCTGAGGAGAAGACTAGTGGCTGAGATCAGGAGGCTGCAGGACATCAACAGGGAACTAAACGGTATGCAACTGCTCTCACGACACTATCAGATACCAGATAGATAGCATCATAAATGTTTACAGATTGCACGCTAATCCAGATGATCTACTCCACATGATGGCCAACTGCTAACTTGAACTGCACTCTTATTTCAGAGAATCTGGAAAATGCCAGAACACACGTTGCAAAAGAGGTTAAGGTTGCGGGTCACAACCAACACATCATGGCTAAACTCCTTGAACAAAGTGAGTATGGGTCTCTTTCTGTCCCCCCTCAAAGGCTTGCCTCCTTTTTTAAGAACTGTTTAGAGTGGGTTGTACCTAAACATTGGGCCTTCTGCAGCCATAACACGTAGGACATTCACATAGGCTTTGTTAACCGATTATAGTATTAGGGAATTCTAACCCATTTCTGATGGGAGAAACAAAAATGGAAGAATGAATTTCTCCATAGCTGTTCTTGTTGGAGGTGTCCACCCAGCCTTTAGCGAGGAATGTTCTTGGCAATGTGGGTCAAAGGGATCGAACGGCCTCTTAGCATTCCATGAGTGCTTGTACAAATGAGAAACATTATTTGCTATAGGAACCCTGGGAATTATTAGTGGGACTAGACTAGACTAGGGAGAGCTTCCACAAGCTTCCTGTCGTTATCTCATTTGAAATGTGTAACACCCGTCCCCCCTCCAACTTCCCCCTTTCCCTCCCTTTCTGGGGTGAGGAGGTGTGTATGTGTGTTTGTGGGGGGGACTACCACAGAGAACGGTTATCCACCCTCTAATCTAATCACCCCTGGTTCCTCCCTTTCCCTTGCTGTTTCAGACGAGGAGCAGAACTTCGAGAGGGAGCGCGCCGAGCGGGAGCTGCAGCGGCTGCGAGCCACGGCCGAGGAGCAGGGCCTGCGGGCGGAGCAGCTGGAGGAGGCGCTGGACGCGGCCCGCGGGCGCGGCCGTCAGCTGGAGGAGGAGCTGAGGAGGAAGAGGGCCTACGTGGAGAAGGTGGAGCGGCTGCAGAGCGCCCTGTCGCAGCTGCAGGCCACGTGCGAGAAGCGGGAGAGCCTGGAGATGAAGCTGAGGACGCGGCTGGAGCAGGAGCTGAGGAGCCTCAGAGCCCAGCAGGTACGGGGAGGCGCTCGCAGCTCAGCTTGGTAGAATGTACCGACGCATAAAACGTGTACAAATGAACAAAGACGGAAATCTGCTCTTGTCTCAATTCCGGCCTTCCAATTGGTCGAGCCAATCAGTGAGAGTAGGAGGGCGGAGTCGAGCTGACCCAGGAAGGCATCCAGTCGAATCATTCTACTTGATCTTCAGAGTGAAATATACTTAACCACCCCCTCCCCTTGCTCTGTTCCACCTCAGAGGCAGTCCCAACCACCGGGGGTGACGGTGAATTCCCTGCACGAGCGACTACAGGAGCGCGAAGAGCGGATCTTGGCCCTCGAGGCCGACATGGTCCGCTGGGAGCAGAAGTACCTGGAGGAGAGCACCATGAGGCAGTTCGCCATGGAGGTGGCAGCCACCGCTGCAGCCCAGAGGTGAGGCCCTCACAGCACCAAGAGAACTCATACTGCATGTTACCCTGTCTCCCATGTGAACTGCTACTGCACTGTATGTCTGCAGTAGGTTTTCTGTACATTCTATCCTGTTGGTCTAAATGTGACGGCTCTCCCTTGACAGAGACACTACTATCATCAACCACTCACCCTACCACTCCTCTAACAACAGCTTCAACGAGGATTTGCCCATAGCTGACTACAGGAATCAAGAAATGGAAAACAGGTACAGAAATTCTTTAAATTGAATTTAAATTGTTTAATAATTGTAATACAAATGTGTAATATGTCATTATGTTAATATACTGTGCACATTTTTTTAAATGAGTTTGTTCTACATGTGATTTGGGGTGTATCTTGTTTTAGGATCCGCGCCCTCTATGCTCAAATCCTGGAGAAGGACGCTTTGATCAAGATCTTCCAACAGCGCCTCCACCAGGACCAGGGGAGGAAGGACAGGCTGTGCCCCCGCAACAACCTGCTGAAGGACATTGGGCCTGCCCTCCGACCCGCCTCCTCCACCCCCTCCATCAGCACCCTTTGCACCACCCAGAGCAGAGGTGAGGAAGTGCACCGTCCACCTGCTCCATGGCAACGCTGTACAAGAATGGGCAAACCAGATTGAGGGGGGAAGGCGTTGTGTGCACACATATACTGACGTTCTCCTGCCTGCGGTGCTCTAGGTAAGAACCTGTCAGACGACCAGACTCTGCCACCTCGTCGCTTCTCTGCCCAGTCTGAACCCGGGACGTTAAACCATCTGGACGAGGGACTCCCGCATAAAGAGCACAATATTGGACCCGATGGTAGGTTTTCACCAGGGTTCTCAAATAAATGATTGAGTTCATAAAATAAAGTAGTTGACAATATAGTATGCATGTGTAATGTCCATGCATGTTAAATGACAGCCATGAACTAAAATGGTGCACATAGTCACATACTGTATATACGTATCTCTCTCGCACGCACACGCAGGCACACGGCACACACGCACATATGAACATGGGGAGGTTTCAACCCTGGATGGATTCCGGTTCACATTGATCAACCATGTAGTCAACTTTCAGGGTCACACTTCAGAGTGGGCCATGTGGAATGTAAATGGTTGGGAAATTATATGGATCTATTTACTGAGCACATCTAGCAGTATGACTTGTTCCAGCAGGGAAAATATCACTGCCAGTATTGTGTTTGGGGTTATTTTTCCACAGTATGTCATCTACTTTCCTCTATCTAATATGCATTCCCCTTTTTTTCTTTCAGACAAAGCAGCACCAAAGACGTTGCAGTTAAACCCATTTCTGGGACTGAATGAGTTGGAGTCTGAAGCAGTGGAAATCTTTATTTAAAGAATACAAAGACTGTTTCTGGATGAGAAAAGAATCATATTGAAGTGGAAAGATTCTCAGCATGTTGGTGTCGATGACTGTATAGGTAACAAATGCAGACTGTGTACAGCAGAAATGTTGCAGAAAAAGTGTGGCAGTGTGTGAAAAAAAGGACTGTTTCCACATTTATGATGCAGAGCTGTGCCCTGTCTCATTCACTCACCATGCTGGGCAGCTGCAGGCAGGCTGTCTGGCTGGGTGACAAAATGTGAATCGTTTGAGGTACTTGGACAGTATTGAGGATTGTAACTGGGCAACATGTTCTCAGACTGTTGAAATATTTATATAATTGCTGCTTTTTCCACAATTCTTGTCCGATTGGCCTCTTCCTAGTCGCCAGAATTAAGCTTCATATTTATCTGGTTTTCACATTCCCCAAATATTAACTAAATCCCAAAGCTCTTATAAATACATTTGAGACAAACGTATCTGGACTTCTGGCTGTCATTCCCCTCATACACAAGATGGATCGAGTCACTTGTGCTCCATCAGTGGAATCTTGTCTTTTTGAAAGAGATTCCATTGCTTGGTAACAAAATCTTTTTAAAACACAAAAGAATGTTTAAATATGGTCTAACTGCTTCATGTATTGTTCATAAACCCAAGTAGCTGGCTCTACACAGGGTAAGAAAACGTTGTACAGTGACATGGATAGATTTACAACAAAGGCCAGACAGCCCACCCCAACTCCCCCACCATCCAATATCTGGTGTTCGTTGTCAGGTTGTGAGCATTGAGTGGTGTTGATTTCATCATCTGTTATACTGATCAAATGATCCTTCTCAAGTATGTTTGTGTTCGTGTGTCTGTGCGTGTTTCTTGATATGGTGGATCTGCTGGTCTGATCGCCATGGTGGTAGGAATTGAAACGATTTTGGATTTGCGTACTGTGAGCTTTGAACTAACAAACAGTTTAATTATTATTATATATTTTATACAGATGTTTGTATTATTTTAGATATAGCGCTGTGAGCAGGATGCCAAAGAGTTTATGTATGTTAATTGTAACTTATATGCGGACAATCATGGTCATGTCAAGCTGTATATCAGCTAAGTGTTGACTTCAAAACAGACATTTCTGTGAACTTTTAACAATATGAAGGTTTTAAAGATTTAATTCACAGAACATTTCATAAACCAATAAAATATTCTAATATATAATACATTGATTCTGATGTGTGATTTTACTGAAATTAAATGTTTCCCATACAGTATCAAAATAGACAAAACTGAGAATTTTGTTTGGATCCTGTTTTGTTTCCATTCTCTTTCACCAGTACCCTATTCCCCGTCTTGCCCCAGAGTCCCTCCATACAAAGTAGAGCTCTTTGTTAACGAATGCCAGTGCTGCGTTCTTCTGGGTTCAGCTTTCTCGGGTGGCCTGCTCTCTTGTTCTGTCGTGGCTACGAAGAGCATGCTTGACATAGTTGGCATTCTCAAAGGGACATGTAACCGTATACATGACAAAGCCAGGTTTCTCCTAGATTAACTGCTAATACCATGCGCAATTTCAAAATACCACAGTACACTTTTTAAAATACGTTGCATACATAACTGCTATATCTGATTCCTCTGACTCAACTAATGCCGATTTTTTGCAAGGTGTTTACTAAACTGGCTATTCTGAGGTATATCAAAGTAGGAAGATGTGAGAAAGTTAATCCCCTGTTCTGTTATCTGATATGATTGTCTCTAATACACACACACACACACACGCACACACACACACATGCACACACACACACACACGCACACACACACACACAAGTTCTGTCCGGTTGCGGAGCATAGGCAATGGCACAGCAGAAAGACAATAACAAAGAATGTGCTGGTTGCATACTGCTGGATGACAACTACACACACAATCAACAGTGTCACTGTATGTATAGTTGAAACCTGAAATAATGCTGAAAGAAGGAGCACAGCCTTTGATTTGATCAGCTGAAGTTTGTTTGAGACAGACAGGGAATCATTCCAGTGATGCAAAAGTGATGTTTTGTGACAGAGCCTGCTTTAAAAAAAAAAGATGCTGAAATGCTGAAAAATAAAGGATATTAATACATACAATTGTGTCTGCCGGGTTACACTGAACGTTAATGGTTCACTTGGAAAAAAGGACTTGTTAGATCTGGTTACTCTTAGCTTTTATATCTTCTTTACTTTTACATTTTCACAATTCAATATGAGAGAACTGGAAAAAATACATAAAGGCATCTTTTCACTTATTCAGCCATACAACTAAATATAGCTACAGTGTGTGATATTTTAAACTTGCACTTCTCCTATCTTAGGTAATGCTCCCTAGGCATTCCAGTAGTGCTAAAAGGTACTGTACGCATGCTGTGGTGTGGTTTGATAATCAGATAAGGGTATGTTGCAACACCTCAGCATGCCTGGACATGGGGCACAGAGTGGCCTTCTATGAAAGGAAATTATAGTTGGCAGGGAGCAAGGAAGCTTTGAGCGAACAACATGTATGGGAAAAGACAGATCCGGAACTGGTGGTATGTTCAGTACCATCAATCTTATTTCAACCAAGAGCGCTTATCTAGCACAGGGTCTGACAATGTTTTGAAGGCCAGCCAGCATTCCTCTGTGAATGTGAAAGATGGCTGGCATGTTTCAACCAAAGCTCTCCTTCCTAGAATTAATATAAATAAGGGATGGATCCCAAATGAAGGTCAGAGGTGAAATTCCACTGTGCATGTGAATGTGTGTAAGCTTCCGGTAACATTCATCACTTTTTCTATTACTCAACCAAATATGAGGTCCTCTCTGATCTAGAAACAATGAATTTGTTGAGTGTAAATACGTAACATCTCACATGCCGGCTCTCCAGGTTGTGTTCTCGCCCCTCCTGCACACTGTAACTGTATACTGACTGGTGCAGCATATGAGCACAGGCAAGAAGATTGCTTTCTCACTGACCATGAGACTCGCCTATAGCCCATGATTGCACATTTCCACAAATTGATGTCTCTACATCTCCAATTTATTTCGTCTCAGTAGTTCAATCAAGATATCATTTGTGGTGTTTGTTTTTTCAATTTTTCAATTTAATAAGAAATATTTAACAGTTAAAATGTATTTTAAGAGATGTGCAATCTTTTAATTCCAAGATTTCTCCCAGGGGGGAATAATTCATCCATGTTTAATTACATTTTTAGTAATACTTATAACATAATGCAGTATTCCTTTCTACACATAGAAGTGAAGCAGTGATATATATTTACGATATACGCCATTGGTTCATAACTGTGAAATGAAAATGCCACTCCCCATTAGCAAAGTAAGGGAATATACATAAACATTTTGCAATTGGTTGTTTTCTGATTCATTGAATGTTGTTGCTAATGATATATCACAAACCTTGGTCAAATAAAGATTTTCATTGTTGACTGAAGGTTCTGCTTTTTATTAATGGGATTCAGATGTACTGGAGGTCTTCTTATAAATTGAATTATAGGGAACAGAGAATCACCATTATAAACATGTTATGAAATTAATAATATGTCATACGCTACTGGCAACAGTGAACATCTGTAAAGCATCTGAATGGGAGCACGTTCAACCTGACAAGCCATACAATCTGCCTACAATGTGCCAGTTAAATACATATAGTTATCATAATACATCCATGGCTGGATTATTTTCAGTTCCTACATCATCCATAATGCAAACCTATTTGCACATCATGGGGCGCTGATAGTTGTGGCAGACAGACATGATTTTTGTGCCCTATACTGTAAAATGTGACCCAACAACAGCTATTTCATTATTACATCATCATCATGGAATTTCCCAAGGACAATATCCTATTTAGCCTCCTGATTCTTGTGTTTCACGTCAGAAACGCAACACATAAAGCACACTTTATTTTTTACCATGTCCAAGATTACTAGGCTTAGGTTAGTAACACATTAAGCACACTCTTTTTCACCATGTCCAAGATTAGTAGGCATATAGGTTAGGTTAAAGTTGAACCTAGTAACCTTTAACAACACAAGGAAAGCAGGGAGCAGGCAGAATTCAATGAGCCATCAACGACAAAATGCATACGTTACAGGCCTCTAATGTAGTATTTGAAATAGTGTTGTAGTGCCACCATGAGGGCGTTGTACGAATTGCTGTGTAGAAAACGAATTTACTACTACATCCTCCACAATGCATTGCTCTTCCGAGCTCAGCTTCTGATGAACTGTGGGGTCCTGCTGTTGAACCTAGGTATTTCTGCAAACGTAAGAACGTTTAGCTAACATGTCTTGTTCAGTGCTTGGTTGTGGACATAAACCGGAAATATTGTCAGGGGTTGTATTATATATATTACCCTTAGGTAATATTGAAAGATGTAAACAGTGGTTAGCTGTAATTAGGAACCCCATGTACGATGTAAACACACCGCCGGACAAATACGGTACTGTTTATGTGTGTAGCAGGCATTTCAAACCTGAAGACTTCAAAAATGATTTGGAAATCCAGATGTTGGGTGCAAATTCAGCACAGCAGAATCGACCCACTTTGAAAGAAGACGCTGTGCCTTCGGTGTTTAAATGGGATTCAGATAATCAACATAGAACTCCCGCCACAGAAGATAAAAGTAGCCATACCGAGGTATCATTAGCTTCCTCTAAATGCATATCAATGCTGTGCGCAGGGAACATCTCTCTGGATTTATAGCTGTCGCCGAGATCACGTTGATGACGTGGGTGTCCGATCTGAAGAATCCTGGGGCCAGTTGTTCACAAAAGTAATCTTGATCCCATTGGAAATCCCATGTTTTGCTATTCGGGATCAGGTAATCCATTTTACTTTTGTACCGGTTTATTAAAGCAACATTGAATTGGATCATCTTGATCCATTAACTTTTTTAAATTACCAAATCCGGATAATCATGCTCTAAATGAGAATACAGACTATCACAATGTAGTCTTGTGGCTGTAGCCCTCTAGCTGCAGTATGGTTATAGCCACAGGTAGAATTGCCAGCATGGGTTCATTTAAAGTGTTCTTATTTGAAGAGAGAGAACAGCAGAATATAATACAGTCAGGCCCTTAATCTGAACCACCCCAAATAAGTAAAAACATTTTCATTGGGTGATGCATTACAGTGCAAATTAAATATGTTTGATGATGGCAGTATTTGGGGGATGTTTTTAATGGGAACAAAATCAAATTTTACTTGCTTAAATGCTTTATGTCTACTTGATCTACGTTATCACTGTAGCAGTTAATCAAGTGCAAAATATGTATAATAAATACTGTAGGCTATAGAAGTACACTACATTATACAAATGTTATATCATATGACCAATTTTAAGTTTTTTTTTATTACATTTTGTTCCTGAAATCCACACTGAATCCACCTTTCTATTCAGACCATATTCTTTTGGAGTTTTTCAATACTACAAACACATTTTGAACATACCAAAGCCATACTGAAGGTTTGATTTGGATCAAAATCAGGATTAGATTGCATGATCTAATCCAATTTAAGAATCCTTTTTAAATATTTAAACTTTTGAACAGCACATTTTTAATATTTGATCCAATAGCCGAAATGTGATCAGATTACTTCTGAACAACTGGCCCCTGGATGATCGATTTCTGTATAAGAAAATGTTTTATTTTTTCATAAGATTCATCATCAAAAGTAATAAAGTATTTGCAGTATCAACTTCTAGGTTATTGATGCTATTCCACACATTCTATTGCTATTTTTATATATTTACCTAAATCACTCAGCTTGCAATTTAGATTATTTAATTTCTTTTGCACTTTTTTATTCTATACAAATATAGAATTTATTATTTTTATTATATGTGAAGAAAATGTTTATAATATTGTATTGAAGATTGCTGCTCACTGAATCTTTGTCCTTAACAGGCAGTGTTATCAGATGACAGATCCAGGAGTACCAGAAAACCTTTCAGCGCCTCTGAGTTTGTTATAACTGTTAAGAAGGAAAAAAGTGATCTCTCCCACAAACATGATCAACTTTGTCCAGAGTGTGGGGTATTTTTCGATAATCCTAAATCCCATACATGTGAGTTCAAAAGCAAGCCATATTCCTGTAATCTTTGTGGCAAGAGATTTGTAAATGAGAAATTTCTTAAAATTCACAGCAAAAAACATGAGGATGGCAATATACATCAATGTCAGTTTTGTGCCGCCATCTTCAAAACAATGCCAGACAAACAAGCACATGAACAGACTCACATCTCTAAAAGACCTTATCAATGTCCTGAATGTCCTGAGACATTTCCAAATGCACTAACTCGCAAACTTCACCTAAGAAGCCATACAACTTGTCCGGTCTGTAATAAGGAATTTACACTTTACTGTACACTCAGGAGACACATGGCAGTGCACACAGGAGCAAAGCCATTTGCTTGTGATTTTTGCCGGCGCTCTTTTAGCCAGGAAAGCCACCTAAAATCCCACATACGCCTCCACACCGGAGAGAAGCCTTTCAAATGCCTGCATTGTGAGAAGAGCTTCAATCACAATGTTAGCTTGAAGAGTCATATCCAGCGGTACCATAGTGAAGCATCTGGTTTTCCGCCACTACAGTCAGAGAATAATGAAGATCACATTAACACTTCCTCAGGTAATAACCATGTGGACAGGAACAATACAAAACAATGGAAAAGGAGGTCCACAGGTAGACCCAAAGGAAGACCAAAGAAAAATTAATAATGCATTGACTTCACGCATGCTGCTATTTGACATATGTCCAAATAAAGATTTAATGGTTGCGGTTATTGCCTTTCCAACTTTGTATGACCCAAAGGAAGATGCAGGTTCACAATAGCAGCCTATGTGGATTTGAGATGTGTACAGTACAAGTGTAGTTGTTTTCTGCAGTATCATTGCGAATCATCTGGGCCCACTTTTACCTACACTTGTTTGAAAACATCCATTGTGGTTTGATCCCCTAGATGTCCAACACTGTGGAGGTGGGTTTATGTTTACAAGCTGCGTTGTACTGTAACAGTAGCAATGTACTGTAATAGCTAGACTAAGCGGCTTTGCCGAGTTCTGTATATTCGCGCCGAATCGAGCACGGCTCACAGCTTGGGAACCAACGGACACAAATTATTTGTAAGGAAAAATAGGTACAATTAGTTTTCATGCTATTTTACTTTCAAAGTTTACAACACGTTCAATGAACGCAAACTGCAGTGGACTGAACGCCAGGTTACAAATCAAGGAGGAGTTGGGCTGTAGTAGGTTGAATAACATTCACATGGCTAACAACAACAAAACAATTTGTTTTACTGCTGTAACGTACTTCTGCGCTTGAGGTGTATAGTATGTTAAGTACATATGCACAAGATGACGGACCACCTCTGTAGGTGCGTGAACTAAACCTCTTTCGATTGAAGGATATGTCCAATGGTTTCATATATTCTTATTTTATATTTCATGAATTTCATATCAGCCTGAGAGGGCCTCATTTCATATTAAATAAGATGGTAATGAAAGCGACATTTGGTAGTACTAAATTATAACAAGTAACTATGCTACTAGGTTCCAAGCCGCTACTGTACAGGTCATTGAGTAACACTCGCCAAACCCATTAAACGCAGCAAACGTCTTTAAAAATAGTTTCAAGAATGTTTCCGAGTAAACATTATGTCGTTTAGTAATAACGTTTATTATAGTGTAACAAACGTTCAGTCCACTGAACGCGTCTCTAACTACCACCTTTTCCTAACAGGTATTTTGCTCCTGCTTCCCCAACGACCACAATGAGCCTGCTGCCTGACAACATACGTCTTGTCGGGGCTTCTGTGCAGACTAATGGCGCTATAATAGTATTTTCGAATTGTTTTTGACAGTAAATAGAAAATAAATGCAAGTGGAAACTAATCCCCAGAAGATGGCGGTAATGCTACTCGAATTAACCCTCGTAATGTACTCAGAAATATCGTATTTAGCCACACGGCGGCGCCATCTGATTGTGTATGATTTGTGTT
>JAODUG010054858.1:0-15114 GCA_027564795.1 Aphredoderus sayanus
TCCTCCTCCTCCTCCTCCTCCCCCCACCCCCCCCCCCCCTTCCTTCTACCAACCACCCCACAACCTGCCCTCCCTCCATATCTCCTGTTCAGTTTATCATAGCTTCTCCCTCCGTGAGGGAACTGTCCGGACCCTCGGAGCAGAAAATGGAGGCTAGTGGGGAGAGACGGCGAGAGATAAAAAAAAAAAAAAAAAGAAGAAAGTTCACGCTGGCAAATAAACTGCAGGGGTGCATGCACACGCAGAGCTACAAATGTGTGTGTGTGTGCACATACACAGACAGAAGGTGATACTTTTAGGTGGAAATTAAGTGTTAATTGAATTCTTGCTACATAATTTTTTCTATTAGCATTCTCACTGTAATCCTAATCAATGTTTTGTTTTAAAATACATAGATGTCATACATGTACATACTACAGGCATGTGGGCTACATGCATGTACATATACAAACATGGGTCATGAGGGGAAGATGAACCAGTGACCAATCTATTGCCATGTTTTGATTGTGTTTCCATTGCAATGTGCGCGTGTTCACGAATATAAAAGATGTTTCAATACAGAAATGAATTAAATAAACCTGTAACGTGGTGCGGTCTGACAAAAGGACTAGGGACAAGCAGCAAGCATGTTTCATCAGAAGAAGAGGATTAAGGAAATCAGGTTGTGATCTGCAGTGCAGTAATCCTCGCCGCTGCCTGCAATCCCATAAAAAGTGTCAGTAAGATTAACCACCAGATTAGACACGTAGTGGCACACATATTTAACTGATTAAAACTGTCAGAAATCTAGTCCCTGGGGAGGTTCTGCACTATTTAGGTCTTTGAGTGCTGCTGGCTATTACCATTAATTATACCATACAATAGGTTGTGTTTGATCAGGCCATATGTATAAGCATGCCTCTTTATAGATCTGTGTTCACACACATTGAAATGACCTGAAGATAAAGGTAATCAATGTATCTGATCAGCTGTCCCCAGTTTATCGGCTTGGCGATCAATAGACATTGAGTGTTGAGTCAGATGCTGGTGTTTGACGGCGGCTCAATTACCCTATCAATGTTGTGATCAGTTCATCGGGAAATGTGTGTAACCATCTGCTCCACTCTCTATTAACAACACACTAATGAAATGCCTGTCAATGATGGTTTGGGAATACCCATGACATACAGTAAGCAAGCTTGGCAATCATCTTCATTCAATAATATTAATTCAGAGGCAAAATCAGAATCAAAAGTATTTCAAAGGTATATGTTATTTGAAACTATGTTTGTCGCCCCTCTACTCCGTCCCTTGTATTTTCACAGAATTCTCTAATCCTCCCGCTACAACCACATGCACAGTTGTTTTACAAACATAAACAGTGGGCTGCAGTATAACTGTAGGGCTCTGGGATCAGTTGTTTGTGTTAGCTTAGCTCTGCCTCCTCTGGCCAATAAATACACACTACATACACACCTCTACACAGCGAGTGTGTGGATGTTCACATCCACAAGGTAATCTGGATGACTGAGAAGAAACAGGAGGACTGCATGGATTGCGCTGATGGTGGTGTTGCAGAAGGGTCTAGACTGTCGTGGAGGAACGTACCCAACCTGTCAGCCTGTTGTGACAGCTGGGCTCTCAATTAAGGCCCCACAAAACAGAGCAGTATTCCCCCAGTGCTTGTGTGACTAAACCAGGCCTGTTTGCCATGTACTTCCTAATTAAGTCCCCGTCATTCTAGCACAGCTTTCCTGGAAGGCCTACAGCCTTTCTAAGCGGTTGCCATAATATAATGTATTGGTGCTTCTTTCTTTTTATATCAGCAATAACTCAAAATGATTCAGGTATATGATGCGTACTAAAATGGCGAAAGCTCTCGCTTTCTCTCACTCACTCACACAGATATAGACACACACACACACACACACACCTTTATCTCTCTCCCATTGAATAACTCTGATGCTTTCCATATTGCATGTGAGGGATTATTACAGCTTACCCACAATCCCTGGCAGCTGATTATCCTGCGTGTTGACAGGACAGTCATGCTATCGTCTCTGTGCAGCAGTCATCTCTGTGTGTGTGTGTGTGTGTGTGTGTGTGCATGCGTGTGCATGTGTGTGCGTGTCAGAGGAAAGAATTATTTAATGTGTGTGTACGTGCTTGAACTGTTAGTCTCATTTATTTGGCATTTATGTGCACATAAATAAGTGTGTGTACAAAAATACGTGTGTGTGTTGTTGTTGTTGTTGCACAGGCAGGTGTTTGTGGTTGATACCTGCACTTCCAGCAGCGGTGATCACCTCAGCATGGCACCGTACCATGGGAGGGAGACAGCTCTAAGCTCATTAGCACCCTGACAAACACGCACGCACACACACAAGCATGCCCATGAACTCATGCAGGTAAAGAGCTATCTGGGGAAGTAGGAGGAGAGGAGAGAAGAGCAGAGGATGATGGGGGAATAAAAACACGAGAGATAAACAGGTAACATGGGAGAGGAACAAAGATGACAGAAGGAGTGGCTGGAATTAGAATAGGAGGAAAGAATGGGAAGAGCAGGGAAAGAACATCATCTGATTTTGTGAGAGTGTAATCTACAGTCAAGATAGCCTTTAGACCTTAGAGGTGAGTCTACACTACAAGCTAATAAGAAAAGTAGTTGAGTGTATTCCGTGTTGATGTCATCAGCTTGTGTGTAAAATATCCTGATCTTCACTATGTGTACAATAGGTTTATGTAATGCATTAATAGGATTTAAAAGTGCATGCAGAGTCAAAGTAAAGCATGAACAGTTAACAACCCTCAATAATTAATGGATACAGATATACTGTAGGTCAAGACATCTAGATCAGCACAAAATCAATCATCTATAACATTCATAATCCATGATCCATTTCAAATCAATGGGACAAAACCTAATCTCACTTTAACCATGGCAGCTACCTTAGCCTTATGCTATAAATATACCTACAAACATTAATACCAGAACTGGCCGTTATAAGCAGGCCTAATACAATACAATACTGTACCCTACATAAGAAAGCACCTTTTTGTGCCCTGTTGGGATAAATAGGATTATGGATTTGAGAGATTTGGAGGGAATAATCCCTCTGCGTATCAGAGAAAAGCAGCACAGATGATCAGAAGAGAATGCTCGGATCCAGAGCTCAGAAATATCTCAATAGACGTACAATTCAGAATGTCATATTCCATTTCTCTCTGCATGGACAGGCTTCTATTCAGTCTGCATGTGAATACTGTAATTGCCACATAATCAGCCCATATCGTACACTGGTGGGTGTGGATAGAAAAATAATTTTATTTACAGAAACGTATCAACTTTGTAGCTAAGCTTACATCAGGGGGAGAATCACGAGAATGTTGGGTTTATTTGCGGTGTTATTGCTAATCAGTGGATTGGACTTTTGTCATGTAACAAGTGACTGAACAGATATTTCTGCTATCTCTGCCAACAGGTCTGAATGGAGATCAAAGGTGAAACAAGTATTTACAACATTACACATCATATTGGCTCAAAGGATAGTAAGAATTCAACAGTATGAGATGGTAAAAAACAAGTTAGTTAATATAGTACATGCACAATCAATGCAATACCACCCCCACCCCCCCCCCATATGCAATATGAAGGAACCAACAGTGGATTAATAGAACTGACAAACTACCATTTTGACAAGTAGCCTATGTTTCAGCTGTAGTGCTCACATATGCCAACTAGATAGATATAGAAAATATATTTGGCTTTATATTCTTAAATCATAGTTAGTGCTTGCTGGAGGTACATTTTCAGTGAACACTTTCCTAATCTGTGTGTGTCCAATTGTGTAAATCCCACTGACAGAACAATACAAAACAGCTATGGACCCCCACTCCAAGAAAAATCCAAAAACACTTGCATTTAAAAAAACAAATATGAACATTTATTGTCTGAACATTTCAATCAATTTATAATAGCTAGCATTAAGACCATATAGTGATTCTCCTGGTTAGATGTTTTTCCATTGTAAAAGACGTACAAAAAGGAGTTCTTGTTACTCAGCATGTAAGAAAAAACAAATATACACATTTACAAACATTCAAACAATTACAAAGAAATAAAATTTTAACTGAAGGAAAATATTCTTTAACGTAGCTAAAATGGATAAAGGTTTCCTTTTAGATGAAATAGTTCAAAGCTACACCATTTAAAAAAAAGAAAAAAAGTTTATTAAACTAAATTTGCTTGCGTTTACTGACATATGCATTGTTATTAAATTATGCATTCAGTCTTGAAACTATCATGAAACAAGTACAAAAAATACCAATAGTATTAGATTATTTTTCTCATTTCAATGCAATTTCATTATTTTAAGAAAAAATGCAAAATATATTGTATAGAATGGTAGAGCTTGTGTGGGGCTAGATCAAGAGTCGCGATCCAAAGCTACAGTAGTAGCTCCACTGACAACAACATGCAAATGGTTCATGAGCACGTAACAGCCTCATATGGAAAACCACCGAGCCTGGTGTGGAGAAAAATGCAAACATGCCGGTCTGCCTTAGCAGGGAAATGTAAGGATTGCTGGTAACACAGCAAATTAACTAAAATACACAATTCAAAATGTTATGTGTAAGGGGCAAATCAGTGGTTCATAGAGGGGACACAGGAGGGAAGAAAAGCATCAAGTATGAGCCAAGTTGTAGTAAACCACAGTGTAGGAAATAAACTGGAAGGACCCAAACACTGGACCCAACACCTGTGTAAATATTTCTATAAGCTATGCAATATGTCAGTTTATTTTATTTTCTTCAATGATTATATGATTAAAGCTGCAATAGTTTAATCTAATTTTCATAAAGCAAAACATACAATAGATAATTTATCTCACTATGAAGGAAAGGGTTTTATTTGGAGCTACAATATAATAAATGATAAAATGCCACCTGCAAATCCCAGTCCAATTGGTCAATAGAGAGGTTAAGTTCTTTGTCTGTAGAGAGCATCTCCAAACTAGGTGTCATTAACAAATATTAATTCCAAAAGAATAGATTGCAGCTTTAAGATCCTTGCGGGGTGACGTGAATAAGTAACCACAAAAATAAAACTATCCTTAGTGCTGTCTGCGGTGAAACATCAAACCAACCAAAAGACCAAACATACTGTAGGGTGATGCCAGACAAGTCTACACATTTACAATATGGTTTGAATTGAACACGAACATGATATATATTTTTTTTAAACATACAGACAAGCGCCTACTAAGAAATAGGTAGGCTACTAATAGTACATAGTACAATTAGTGTGGATAGTGCCTACTGCAAAAAACAGTGTATGCACTATTCAGATATACAAGAACAGCAGACTGAGGTCAAAAGGTCAAAGTCAAGTTGAGGGCTGAGGTCACCAAGCTCTGAACATTCTCTGTCCAGAACATAATTAAAATAAAATAAACATATTTTGCATTCGCTATCTCCAGGGTTGTCCATTATCCATCATTGTCTCTTTTCAGTTCAGTGATTTAACTTCCCGCAGTTTGTTAATCCATTTCTGTTCATAGGTCTAGGATCTCTCTAAAAAGGAGAGTGCCCCCCTTTTAATCCTGGTGACTCATCCCAGTGCAGGTTTCATGAGATAAGAGCAGGAAAACACAAGTGTCTGTATGTCAGTATTCCTGTTTAACATTCACACTATGGCATAGAAAACATAGTTGTCCAGTAGAGAAAAAAAAAAAAAGATGCCACCTGTTTAACGCAGCTTGTGTAATAATTTTTTTGTCTGCTTAAGAATAACTCAGAGACGCCCCCCCCCCCCCCCTCCCAAAATAAAACCCACCTCAGGCATTACAAATTCATTTTCTCCATGTACTTAGTAGATGACCTCATAGACGGTGGCCTTCTTGTCACCGGAACCGGTGACAATGTACTTGTCATCCACAGAGATGTCGCAGCTCAACACTGAGGACGACTCCTTAGACTGAGTAAAGAGGATAGAGAGATGAGAGAGTTGGAAATACGAAGTTAATCACTAGTGCAACAACATGTACAGCAAGTAGGACTTGCATACATTTCTACAATAAATCTCAGTACCAGAACATTTCTATAAAACCTTTGGAAATGCAAGATGGGCCATATAATATAGATGATCTCGTAGCAGCACATGCCTTTTTAATGAATGTGTGCATTTAACATGTACCTGGAATATGCTGGCTCCGTATGGTGTTCTCCATGCATTCAGAAGGTTATCTTTCCCTGTGCTCACAAACCATTTACCTGGGGACACAAACAAATTCAGATGCAAAAAACAATCTGTAATTTAAAACTGTAATGGTGCAGTGACCACAGAAATCACAGCATCTGGGTACTATAGCCATAGCTATGGCCGTGCTAGAGTTAGGTCTAGAGTAGTCTCGCAGAGTGTCGTTTAACTGCATCAAGACCTTCCTAGTTGACAGGAGTGTTGTTTTGACATGTCGTGCATGACGACCAACTACGTAACTCAATGACAATATAAGACCAATTCCATGGGAAACTCAACAACACGAGTCTGGCTGCAGATGTTGTAAATCTGTTAAAGAAGTATGGTAAATATGGTTTCTACTTAAAATAAACTTAAAATATGGACATTTGTAAATAAAGCAATGCACTAGCTTCGTGCCAGAATTATGTATACAGGCGGGTAGCCTAAAATATACAGTACAGGCTGTGAATGACAACGGATGAAAGAAGCTGAGACTAGAGACAGTTGCTTATAACTGTCTCTAGTCTAAGAGGCTAAGACTAGGTCTACATTAGAAGCCATGTCTTACCACAGTAGGCAAACTGCAAGGAGAGGACACAGCTCTCGTGGAGGTGTAGCTGGTACTTGTCAGGCTTGGTTACATGGAGAACCTCAACATTGCTACTTTCCATGCCCACTGCTAGCCACTCCCCGGTGGGACAGTAGCCCAGGGAGAAGATCTGGATAGAGCAAGGAAAAGCGTTACAACACAAAAGTGACCCCCTGCCAAAAAATTTACCACTGCTATTACAATCGACCATATTGTGCAAAAACCTAACTTTATGTCTGTAATTATTGCAAAGATAGCCTATGTATTAACTTAAACATGTATTGTTTATTTAACTAAATAATCACCGATTGTGTTATGTTGGCCAAAGTGCTAGCAGTAGCCTAATCTGCCTCATACTGTTCCTAATCCTCCTGTGATTCAGTGCTACAGTATAGTAGCCCTTCATTCATTAATTAAGTGCTTGTGGATTCAAACTGCATGACTGGTTAGCGGGCAAGGACAGCTGTGATTTTGTGCTCTACTTTAACTTAACATGTCCTTGTGGATACATATAGATTGTTATCAAAACGTCACACCGCTGTCCCTGTTCCACCCGTGTAAGCTGTCCCTACACATGATTCCAGGGCTGATTGTATGGTTCATTGCATTGCCTTTGCTGTGTGCATTTATTTATTTATAAATGTTGTTGTTTTATGTGCCTTTTAACCCTCCTATTGTCCTCGGGTTTCAAACACACCTTGTTGTTCCAGCAGTGCACATCGTGTGTGTGTGTAAACTGTAGAATTAGGTTTAGCGCCTTCTATCTGCCACAAAGAGCTAGTGATTTGGGTCATTGAGACCCTGAGGACATCACAAGGGTTAACACTAGCAAATCCACCCATAGCCTTACACCAGCACAATAAGCAGAAGAAGGGGCATTTGTTGGTTTTAAAGCTGAAAGCGACGGTTTTCTGAGAAGTTTAAAATAGGCATAATACGGCGCTATTCCACGTAATCTATGTGGTATTTTCACCTAAACATGTCAAATACATTGAGACCTCAAGGAACTGTGTCAACATGTGAAAAAGGTGCAAGGAATGTCCACTTTAATGTCACCATTAACTGCTTCTTGCTAATTTTCTGTGTGATAAAACAATTTTCTGAAGTTTAAATTATTCTTTTGAAAAAAAAAACTGTTTCAAGAAAATAAGTATTCATTACAGATCAAGTAAAACATAATGAGCAGTAAATAACGCACAGTGAAAAGAATCAAGTACCTGTGAAGTAAAGTCATGTTGCTGGAGCTGCCGTCCCTCCCTCAGGTCCCATGAGCGGACGGTGTTGTCCAAGCCTCCCGTCCACAGCTTGGTGCCATCGTTGGAGATGTCGATGCAGCTGGCTCCATCCGTGTGGCCCTGGAACTGCCTGCAATGGTGACATGCTTGTCAAAAGTGAAAACGAAGAAACAACTCATACCTGCTTATTAGCTACTTAAAGCATGACGGGCTGCTTGGAGATGCAGAAGACTAGAGTGTGTGGCTGTGCGGGACTCACAGATCCACCGCCTCTTACCTAACCAGTGTCTGATTGTGTAAATCCCACACTGCGATATTGCCGTCGCTGCAGCAGGAGAAGCAGACCTTGGAGTCCGGGCTGATGGCCAGAGCATAGCACGCTGGCGCTGACGACGTCAACTCTGCCTTGATCCTGGGAGTGGGCGTGGCCAAGTCCCAGATTGACAGCGTGCTAGCCTCGCCCCCAACGATGAGCGTCCGACCATCGGGCAGGAGGCGACAGGAGCGGATGTAATTATCCCGGTTCTAGTGATAACATGGCCAAAGGAAGATGTACTGCATTTAAATACCGGCTTTCTAAGCTTCAAGCCCCTCAAAGCGCTCTACAGGACTGCCTCACATTTCACCCACACACACTCATACACCGATGGTGTAGCCATAGATATAGAGCAGTGAATGATATAGACTAAAAAGCATTTCTGGTTAATAGGACAAATATAGTTGCCGATGCTATATATATTCTATAAATGTAAAAAAATATATAATAATAATAATTATAGACCTGTACATAAAAACATCCTAGACCTAGATGTAAATAAAAAATAAAAAACACAATAATAGCAAACCCAGAGAAATTGCTGCTTAATTTTCTCCCAAGCTGTATGTTCTTCTCTCATCTCACCCACCCACCCTCCCAAGCACCCTTACCAGACAGTCCAGCTGGGACACGGGGCTCTTGTTGCCGGGGTGACTAATATCCCAGACCTTGACACAGCCCTTGCCCCCGGTGTAGACGTGGCGGGTGGGGTTGCTGATGGTGACGGCACACACCACCTCCCCGTGGTTCAGCGTGTTGATCTGGCGGGCGTGGCGCGGGATGCCCGGCCCCACCAGGGCGTCCGGAGGGAACGGCACGGGCTGCATCTGGCCGTCCGCCGCCACGTGGAAGGAATAGGCTCTGGGGACGGGACAGGGGGAGGGGTACGGAGGAGGAGCAGAGATGAAAAGGAGTTGAAAAGAGACAGGAGGAGGAAACCAAACAGAATAGACGAGTATCAGGAATTAAAGCTAGTGCTGAGCACATCAGGGATCAATTCTTTAAAATGGGAATGCTGCATGCAAACACAAAGACACACATACACACACAACTTACGGTTTGCCTCCAGGAATGCCTGTTAGGCTTGGGGGCATTCCAGGAACTCTCATATGAGGATGGGGGTCAAAGCCAACCTTTGGGAGAGGACACGGAGAGAGGGTGAGCACAGTGCACTAGCCCGCTGGGCGGAACAGCAACAGCCACGAGGAGCCAAGGAATCAACCAACAGCCTAAGCACTAACATAACATGCACACACATACGGTACACAGCCAGTGGCGTACCAACACCTCTATGGTAAGGTCAGACAAACACACAGCTAGGAGAACACCGTCACGAGGGTTCGCTTTACAAACACAAGTCTATTTTATCTATTGAAACCGTGTACACAAGATAGTTCAAGAGGCGATTAATTTCAAATGCAGCATCCACCTGTGCAATATATAATTCTATGGTAATTACAATTTATTTGCATTTCTCTGACAGTTTGAAACCACGTCTTGAAAATCCAGTTAGGCAGGCTGTTGCTTACCACGTTTTGTTAAAAGACACTGAACTGTAATGGCGGATGTGGAGGATGAAAACGAGGAATGGGAGAGCACGGAACACTGTCACCAACGATAGTTTGTTTTACGTCACGCCTACAAAAACATGGTGATCGAAAACCTGCCACTTCTGGGGAAGCGTGCTGCTGACCATTTGCTCTAGCAGCTGTGGGGTGATAAAGGGACTCTCTCCGAGCCCGGCTCACCATGGGGGAGCGTCCGTACGCAGCCACAGCAGCGGCGGCGGCTGCGGCGCTCATCTGAGGTGACATGTTGTGGAGTCCGGCGGCGTAGGCGGCTGCCCCGGCTGCACCGGCCAGCTCCCCGTTCATGCCGGCTGCGTGGGGCAGCATACCAAACGCACCTGGATACGGCCCTGGAACCGCCAGGGGGGTCCGGAGGCCAGCAGCTGAGGGTCAAAAATAAACAAACTGTTTTGTTGGCTGCATTGAAGAATAGCTTTTATTTGACACACGTTGTCATGGTTACGGGTATTTAAGAATGAAGCATTCTGACTTCTAACTTGGTTAGCATTAGCTAGCATTTAGCATCTAATTGATATCCAATTTCCAAGTATATATATATTTTTTTTAAATCAGCATAAACTGGACATACTGGGTGGGTGTGGCATTTCCATGGAAGGGGGTTTTGATAGGCTGGGGCGCAGTCCGGGGGTGGAGCTAGGCCCAGGGGTAGAGTCTCCTCTGGGAGTGGGCGTGCTAGACTTCAGACCTGGTGTACCTGCCTTGTCACGCTGAAAAATGCACAAGGAAAATTTAATATATGGACAGACAGACACACTATGTACTGTATGTTAAAATCACTGCTCTGTGTGAGGAAAAATAAAGTCACTTGCTAGAGGCATTAACCCTCATGACGCCCTTACAATATTGTCTTTAACCACCAGAGGGCGCCATCTGATTGTGTGTGGTTGTATGGTCATTTTTATTGTCATTGCTGTGTGTATTTATTTCTAATTATTTCTTTGTTTTTTGTGCCTTTTAACCCTCCTGTTGTCCTTGAGTGTCAAACAAACACGTGTGTGTAAGCTGTAGAATTAGGTTTCGCGCCTTCTATCTGCCACAAAGAGCTAGTGATTTGGGTCATTTTGACCCCGGGGACATCATGAGGCTTAAGCTGTGAAGGATACAGTATATAAATATACACAATTTCCTCCTTATTTGGGTGGGAGCCCAAACATGCTTTTAAAGCACGTTTTAAAACAGCAAAGCACTAGGGGATCTATATGCCCTAGTGAACCGTACCATTGCCATCTCTTTGGACTTAAGGGAGGAGGAGCTGGCTGACGATGCAGTGGAGGCAGGACTGCAGGGGTCTTTCTTGAGGAGACGAGCCTTGTCCAGGCCATTCTCTCTGGGTGAGGGGAGAGGAGTACCCCGAGGTGAGGCTGGGTCCTAATGGGAGACGGGTTCAAGCCAGCTGTCAACATCCATCTTAATCCAGGTTAAACTGACATGACAAACGGAGACTCAAAATAGAGACTCGAGGCCAACGCCCACTGGCAGCATCCAACGGCAGCAAGTCAAGGAATGCACTTTTAACAACGTTCGAAACGTAAAGCCACAGTTGACAGAGCAGCTCGAGACTCAATATAGTCAATGCATGTTTATAGCGTGACGCTCAATAGAACTATGCTCTAAACCTTGGCGTTGACACCAGTGGGCGTTGCCCAGATAAAAAGAACTACAGAACGTTCTAAAACTCAGAAAGTCTCTTGGCATGCGTCGATGCCTTCATTGGTGTTTTAGTCCCTCAAACAAACTGGCATGTTTTAATTAATTTAATTTATACTGTAGTGGAAATAGTTGAACATCTACAATAGTCAACAACAGAGCATGCTGTATATATAATCCAAGAACGGGCTTCTTTTTAAAATCACAATTGAACAGATATTGGAAAAATATTGGAATACATACAAATGACATATTATTGGAGACCGGAGGAAGAGAAAAACCATACTGACCTCATTGGAGACATCCACCACTAAGTTATCATCACTTTTCTCGCCGTCGCTATCCTGCAACGGCAGACAAGCAGTCATTAGTATTTCATTTCGGCCCATTTGTGACTACTTCACGTTCCATTAAGAGGAGGAGTAGGGAGCAGTCAGCGCGTAGGGGCCTGCGCTCTCTGCAGTTTCAACCCAAAACAGTGTTTTGAGTCAAACCCAAGGGGCACTGCAGACACAAATCGAGCACTGCAAAGCTTTCAATAAGCACAGCTTAACTGCTGCATACACGCTTACAACGTACATAGTGGCTCGAGTCCTTGTCCTCCACTTTGCGCTTCTTTAGATCGTTGGAGAAGTCCGGCCCGTTGCGCCGCTTGTCGGGGTTCCTCAGGCTCTCCGGCAGCAACGAGTGACTCTGGAGAGCAGCAGAGGACAGGCAGTGAGCAGGGAGCGAGACATAAACAGGAGAGACACACAGGAGGCAGGAAAAAGACCAGGCACAAAGAAGGAGAAGGACCAAGACACACAGACAAGAGGGGGCCCCAGATAGACAAAGCGAGAAGAGGACAAGACAAAGAAACAGGAGGACAAGACACACGTAGAGGACAAGACAATACAATTGTTCTGCCAGTACAGAGGACTGGCAGAACAAACTGAGGCCACATCTGCATTTGAAACACTGATCTCTTCTGCTACTAGGGAGCCCCACTCCCCTGTGGGCACAGCAGGTTACAACAGCACCCCCGCTGGCAGTGGGTGAACGTGACACGTTGGCACGAATACGAGTGGCGCTCGCACTTTAACAGCAACCCAGTCTCCTCCTAGGAGCGGTCCTGACCAATCACGCGCCGCTGAAGTTGGTGATTATATTGAGTGGCTCTCAAAATCTATCAGTGTCCCCTCTCCTGGCCCTGACAGGCTGTAATGGCTGCTGTGTGTGCATGCGTGTGTGTGTGTAATTGACTGTGAAAGCTGCTGTGTGTATGCGACTGTGTATACGTGCGCGTGTGTGTGTGTGCATGTTACTCGCACAGCACACCTCTCCCAGTGTGCTGCAGGGCTTTACTTTTACACACACACACACACACCTCCCCCCACCCCCGGCCTCCTGACCAACGGATTCTATTGTTAATGGATTAAAGCTTCATGTTGAGTCCATTATAGCCTCTGCCTGTCAATGAAATGTGCATCCAACACACACACAGTGTGGGATGAGAGAGAGAGGGTAAAGGGTAAATGAAGGAGGAACAGCAGAGTAGGGCAGAGGGAGGTGGGGGTGGAGGAGGAGGGGATGAGATTAGAAGATTGAGGGGAGGGGGAGGGGAGGGAGGGCGTGGAGAAGAAAGGATGACAAGAGAGTAGGGAGGGGAGGAGGTGAGAATGTGCTTCTGCCAGAGGCCTCACACCCCCCCATCCCCTCCCCCTCGACTTAGTGAGCAGAGCACAGGAGCACTGACCTGCAAAACATAAGAAACACCCCCCCCCCCACACACACACACACAGGCTCAGTGTCATATGACTCCCACCCCCTCCACCAAGCCCTCCCCTCTCTGCGGTGGTGATATTAAACACAATGAGAGTCTTTAAGCGCCGGATCAGGGCTGCTATTGGGGGGGGGGGGGATCTGCTCACTGAGGTGTTAAATAGGCAAAACAATACAGGTCTGGCTCGAGGGGGTGGGGGCGTGTGTGTCCCCATGCTAAAAGGCTCATTTGGAGGAGGAGAGAGAGAGCCAACAGTAACACAGATCTAGGCCAGAACAGAAACACAGACAGGCTACACTCTCTCTCACGCACGCACAGTGGGAACGCGTGAAAAGATGCCATTTGGCGGCAGCCGGGAGGATTACATGGTTGCCCCAGCAACAGGTGCATGTCACCTTGTGCTGCCATGGCTCCTGGTTACATATGGAGTTCTTACCGTGCCTGCCTCTCGGTCTGTCATCGGCAACACGCGGTTGGTGTCAAAGGGTGGTCAGGCCAGCAGAGGGTATTGGGGGGAAGGGGGACACAGATGTAAGTGACAAAATACACATCTTATGTTGTTTTTAAAATGTTACAATGTTGTTAAAAAGTACCATTTCTTTGCCATCTGTATAACAACCTTTAGTTACAATGTTGTTGTTTTTTTACCCTCCCGCTGTCCCGAGACATTTCAGGAGGCTACCAGCAGAGGGAGCCAACCGCGGAACGTCATATGTCCGTGTTGTGGTTGGCGCCCGCTACTCTGCTCCAGGTAACTATGATGTGTGTGTGTGTGTGTGCGTGCCCACCTCTCAGGTGCTCGGGCCCCGCGGGGTGTGGCTCCGGCCCGGCCGAGTGGGGCTTCTTGTCGCCGCCGTCTTTGCCCGCCAGGTGCGGGGGCATGGCGCCCAACGCCCCCGACAGCGCCAGCAGGCTGGCCGAGCTGCCCAGCTGGGAGGGGTGGAGCCCTGCCGGGTGAGGGGTGAGGGGCACCGGGGCACCGCCACCGTGGGCATGGGAGAGATGCTGCTGCTGGGGGCACAGAGGGTTATGGTCAGTTATGATCAATTACGCATTACTTGACATTTAAACGTACAAATAAACACATAGTACTAGCAATACTGGACTAACTAATAATAGAAATCATGTGGTTTATGACTTTCCTGAAGATCACCGTCATTTCACTTTACTGAAGATCATTATGGCCTGGCGGTGTGTCATTTAAAACCTGCACCAGTGAAATGAACGATGAATGGACATATAGTGCGTTTTAGGACATCACCACATCGGCCCCTAATGACACAATTAACCGCTGCGTGGAGCAGCCAGGCTCCCAACTGGCCCAACTGGAAACTCAAGGGTCAGCCAATGAATGCAATATCCTATACAGTGTACTGATGCAGAATTATACTGAGCTGCACTGAATGCAGAGACACCATCCCAACACAACACACCACTGTGGTCTACTAGCCAGGGAGCACATCCGTACATCACACACACACACACACACGCCTCCCTCTGAGGTCACACACACTGAACAATACTGACAGCTGGGATCACACCCCAAGGCCTGAGGATGTGGTGGGAGAAGGACGAGGGGAAGGGGGAAGGAGAGGACAGGAGGAAAGAGTGGATAAGAGCCCCAGCTGCTGCCTGCAGTGTCTTGTGACGGAGGAGGAGGTGGTAGATGGAGCTGGATGGGAGGAAAGGAAGGCAGCTGAAGAGAGGCTAAAGAGAGAGGCGGAGGTAAAACGGCAAAAAGAAATGGAGGAGAAAA
>JAODUG010054869.1:0-15114 GCA_027564795.1 Aphredoderus sayanus
ATTATACGGAGAAAGTGGGCTGCGCTCCGATTACGCCAACCGGGAACCCAGTCACCCCACTGATGTGCGAGGAGGCTGGGGCATCCTTACTGCATCGTTGGCATGCTCTCCCGCAGCAACAGCAAGTACTTTGCATGGAATGAACAGAGGTTTAAGCCATCCATCCATCCATCCATCTTCAAACGCTTAACCGAGGTCGAGTCGCGGGGGCAGCAGCTCCAGCAGGGAACCCCAAACTTTCTCTTTCCTGAGCCACATTAGCCAGCTCTGACTGGGGGATCCCGAGGTGTTCCCAGGCCAGTGTGAAGATATAATCTCTCCACCTTGTCCTGGGTCTTCCTCGAGGCCTCCTCCCAGCTGGACGTGGAACACCTCCCTAGGGAGGCGCCCAGGGGGCATTCTTACCAGATGCCCAAACCACCTCAACTGGCTTCTTTCAACGTGAAGAAACAGCGACTCTACTCCGAGTTCCTCTCGGATAACCGAGCTTCTCACCCTATCTCTAAGGAAGACGCCAGCCACCCTCTTGAGGAAACATTTTGGCCGCTTGTACCCGCAATCTTATTTTTTCAGTCATGACCCAACATTCATGACCATAGGTGAGGGTAGGAAAGAAAATTGCCCAGTAGATATTTCATCACAACGGTGCGGTAAAGAGATTGCAATACCACTCCCGCTGCTGAGATTCTCTGGCCAACCTCTCGCTCCAATGTCACTCACGAACAAGACCCCGAGGTACTTGAACTCCCTCACTTGGGGTAAGGACTCATTCCCTACCTGAAGTAGGCACTCCATCGGTTTCCTGCTGAGAACCATGACCATTTTAATGCCACTTGAAAGTGAAATGTGAAACTTCCAATCCAAACAATACAAAAATACGTAAATGCTTTTTAAAAGGCATAGTCACCTAGTAACTAGCCTAGACTATCAATTATGCACTTAGCAGAAATAAGGCGAGTTCTGAATTGTGTCAACACTTAATTAACAATTTGCATGTGCATGGTATTTTCCCGAGTTGATAAATCATGGAGGTTTAGTGACCAAAACTGTGAGGCGACAAATATAGCGTGCTAAGTGGGTACGCAGCACTAAATGATTATCTATCAGCTGCTGAACTCGGGCAGAGTAAACATCCATTATCTGCTCCCTGCAGCAGCAAACTGCCTGACAACACGGTCCTGCACCAGGAACTATACGACTGGCTTTACAATAAGCTCTCTCGTCCTGAGGTCATACAAGAGGCATGAACACAATGCAGACAGGCTATCAGTGTCTCGGCACACTCTGAGCTGCTATTCGGGTGTAGAGGCACCAACAAGAGCCCGGAGCTTTTACAAGTTTAACTGCACCCTCATGAGCACTAATCTCAGACAGCCCGATGCTATCTGGGAGACAGACTGTCCAAGACAGACAGTAACTGTGGACCAGTCAGCCGTGCAGAGGAAAGAGACACACACTCTTTCAACCCACCACAGAAACACAAACAAGTACTGTACAGTACCCACGCAGTCTCCTCCTCCCCCCCCCCCCAGCATTGTTGCAGAAGACAGAATGTGACTAATACAAAAAGGTATGAATCTGTGGTGCCATCATCCTTTATGAGCTACAGTGTTGACAGATGGCCAAAAGGTGTCATGCATTAAACAAACTGCGGCGACTATGTGAAGTCAGCCGACAACTAAGAGATGGCCGATCACACCGTTGCCTAAAAACACGATAAAAGGGCTTCCAAGTCATTGAGTCATACTGCTGACTGCACAAAAGGAATTTACTAAACTGTACCTCTGTCATAAATAATGTTAGAGCCTTGGCTCCGGGTAAGGCTAACACACTCAGACACAAAGAAATCAAAGCAGCGCGTAATGTGTCCTAAAATTCCAGAGAAGAGCGTTCACCTCTGGCAGTGAACTGCTCTCGCTAACATACACGGCATGACGGATCTCTTTGAACTGCAACTAACTTTCATGCTAAAGCTAACTCGCGTTTCATGCTAAAGCTAACTCGCCTTTCATGCTAAAGCTAACTCGCCTTTCATGCGTAAGGGAGGGAAGGGAAGATGACCAGTACACTAGTTTACACACACACACACACACACACACACACACGTTTGAGATACAGATGGGATATTGAAAGGGGAAGGGGGGCTAAAGGTCTGGGAGAGGTTTTTTTCGTTTTGATAGAGTTCAAATATCAACAAGCTTTCTCCTGAATGACTGACTGTACCTTTAACTGCCTATGCTCACTGATGTCAGCAGGTCAGAAGGCTAAAACCCTAAAGTCAGTGTAAGAGGTCAGTAAGTCCACGTGAGCCGTGCGTAAAGCAGCCTGGTCATTCTGGTTAAAAGCTTCCTGTGCCAGAATTGGAGGAGAGCCAGGCTACCATTTCCTGTGGGAGATCTTTACAGCATTGATAACACTGGGGTCTCCACCCTTGCCATGGGAGAGAGAACCTCCCCATCACACACACACACACACACACACACAATGCTTGCAGCAGTCCAAAAGATTTGGGAATATATAGTAAATAAATAAAAAAGGACAATGACGCCATGTATTTCACCGGGAGCGAAGATTTTATTGTTCTCGTCACCAAGGACATTTTGCTGAGGAGGCTGAATGTACGCAGCCTTTGTTTCAGGCCATGCAAGGTAGATGTAGGTGTCTGACTGCTGCGTCAGGGAGGGAGCGAGGGAGGGTGAGGTTAGGAGTGGGAAAAGTACCACCACCACCGCCGCCGCTGCCTCCGCTTCCTGGTGGCCCCCGGGGCAGTCCTGGATGAGCCTGGGTCTCCCCGACAACCGAGCTTTGTCTAGACACAAGGCCACGGCTCAGCTCAGCTCACAGGATAGGAATTCGGCGACAACCCCTCGGCCCCTCTCACAGGGCCGTCGGTGTGCCCGGCTGGCTCCCACAGCCCTCCCTGCACCCCCCCATTGTTGCAGTAATCCACTGCTCCTGTTGTAATCCAACGACAGTTTCTAAAAACGGCGGTTTCAGCGACGAGGGCAGTTCCCCCCCAACATAAACGAAGGAGTCGCTCTTACAACAGCATCGTGTAGCACCACGTCAAACCGTCACATGACACTCCATCCATCCTTCAGTCTGAAACAAAATGGCCGACAGCAAAGTTGCATGCATGCAGGCCGGACAGTCCGTTAACAATCAGCCACTGTACATGTAGTAGCAGCTGCATGGTTACATGCAATAACAAAAGAAACAAAAGGGAAATTATTTGTGGCCAGAGCTTCTGAAAACACTGAAGGATACTTCTAAGAATTGTGGAAACAATGACATTTTCTTGTAAGATTCCGGGAAACATCGAACATGTTCTTGTATGTGCCAAGGCATTGCTCGTAAGACACAGCTGTGTGCTCGAGTGCTTATATTTGATACCAACAAGCAGTCTCAAGTTGAGACAGTACTAAGAAAACTACCACAATCTTTTTGCCTCCAAAAGTGCCTTGTAAAGATAATCTAATCTTGGCATGCATGGCATTGTAATTATGCAGGAACCTACAAAAAAGAAGAAGAAGAAGGGGGTGGCACCTGACTGCTTATCACCTCGAGCCAATGACACAGACTGTGGGGAGGGCTGTGAGTCTTTCCCAGCCTTCCCCACAGCCCAACAGGAATGACTCAGCTGCCCACCAGCGTGCTGAACACCAGGGGGCCTCTTTCACCGGCACCTGCAATCCTTGCTACTGTAATCCTTATCTTCATGCCATGCCTTGTGTTATGCAAGGTGTTAAAGGATACAGTACAGTAAGTAATTCTGGAGAAAGCTTGTGTTTTTTCTTGTTCTTTTGTGAATATTGTCTATCGACTAGTCTTGAAAATATTACTGGTAAATCCACTTTGGAAGAGTCTTTCTTTATGAATAAAAAAAAATACACACAGTCTCCACTTGGGTCAGGTACACCATGTACCTAAATATTACACTTTGTACCTAGTTAGGTGTGAGGCATTCCACAGTCACCAGCTGAACCTGTGTGCTGGGAAAGGTTACTATTGAATGCTGCATTCCTCGATTGTGTTGTACCGCCACAAGAAAAACCACCCCAGCTCTCATTGTTCTTTAAATGCCTATAAACATCTGTGCATGTGGCCCTAGAGGGGCCTGTGAGAGGAGGAGCATAGAGGGATGCCAATAAAGTGCGGGGGGCATCATGCACACATGCCCGATCAAAGACCTTCAAATACAGATTTTTACTTTGTGTGTGTGTGTGTATTCTGTGGTGGCGCTAATCAACAGTCAGCAATAGTTCTTCCAACTCCAGTTGGGGGAGAATGAGCTCTTCAGTGTAGATATAAAGATTGTCATACAACGAATAAGCTACAGCATTTACTTACTTAGTTACGTTCTATCTCCCACTGGTTTAATTTCACCTTCACTTTGCTTTACTACCTTCCTAGCCAAAAAGGACCAGTTTTAAAAATGAAAGTATAAAAACAATAGTGAAACCATGCTTCAGGGAGTTAAACCTGTATCTGAGTCTTAACAGTCACGCTGCCTTCGTTGAAAGCGTACCAGGATGTTTCAGGGTGTTCCAGGAAAGTACTGTGCTGGCCGGCTGGAAGAGCTTGTTTGGAGAACAGTGCAACTCCAATGGAACGTGCGTCCAGAGTCCCACCCTGTCTCGGCCCTGATGATCATCAATCAAGGGCCGCGGTACAGCGCTGCAGACCACCAACTGCACTCACTAGGCAACGCAATTAAAAGCCAAACTTATTTCTGGACTGGTAAATATTTCCATTCTTCCTGTCTGGGGGAGAAAAATGCTTCAGACTGTCTGGGGATGGGTTGGGAGGGGATGGGATGGGGGGGCAGGTGAATTGTGCGTACAAAAATAAAAAAGTAACAGGAAAAAGTAGCTTGCAGAAAGAATGTCAGGCATGCAACCAGTGGCTGCTTAGATTCTTTGTAGGCGGTGGAAAATCTCAGATACTCCTTGTGGGCCACCCCCCCTCCAATGACATTTCCTTGCCCATGCCAAAGAGGACACGTAGCACAGATTCACAGATAAACAAGTGTTGGGCCTATTATTTACTGGTCTGACAGAGGAAAAACAAAATAACCAGAACTGATTTTGTTTTTACATATACATACCTAAATAAATAAATTTATAAAAGGAACAGGGTGTAATACAGTATAATTTCACATTTACAAGTGGTTTAAAATCCTCCCATTTACTATAAAGTCATGCATAACATGTATTAACACTGTACATAACATGTATTAACACCGTGCATAACATGTATTAACACCGTGCATAACACATATTAACACCGTGCATAACATGTATAAACACCGTACATAACATGTATAAACACCGTGCATAACACAGATTAACACCGTGCATAACACAGATTAACACCGTGCATAACATGTATTAACACCGTGCATAACACAGATTAACACCGTGCATAACACAGATTAACACCGTGCATAACATGTATTAACCCTCGTGATGTCATCTGGGTCAGAATGACCCAAATCACTAGCTCTTTGTGGCAGATAGAGGGCACTAAACCTAATTTTACAGCTTATACACACACATGATGTGCACTGCTGGCACAACAAGGTGTGAATTTGAAACCCGAGGACAACAGGAGGGTTAAAAGGAACATAAAACAACACAAATACATAAAGAAATAATTAATAAAGAAATAAATACACTCAGCAATGACAATTTAAAAACACACAAATCATACAAAATCAGATGGCGCCGCCAGGTGGCCAAATATGAGATTTTTGAGTACATTACCAGGGTTAACACCTTGCATAACACCGGAGCAAGATTAGTGCAAACAATAAGCTAATAGCATACCATTTCATATTTGCCTATCACCTTTCAGATTTGCTTTAGCATGTCCTGTACATCACCTGCCTGACAGGTTGTGAAAATATCTTGGCCACAGAAACTGGATCTCCTGTGACCTGGTTTTGGAACAGGCAGATGTTAATGTGGAGCATCAAGAAAACGAAAGGGGGGCATTTCCCATGGTACACTGCAGTGATAAACCATTCACATCTCTGTATTGTGCAGTAGATTAACAGTAGCTTTAGCTAAACAATATGTTTTCCTGTCAATTCCTACAATGAATTAGATGGAGTATTCAAATTTCTTTTGTATTATCCTTTGTATATTATTATTCTTTTGTATTTTGTATGTATGACTTCCCCCCCCCCCCACCAATAATCAAATGCAGTTGTCAACAGCTACAGGAGTTCTTGTACAGACATGAAGGTTACACTCTCCTACAGTAAAACTTGCAAGGAGTTTTACTGGCAATAGCCTGACAAACAGTTTTGCTTTCTGCATCACAACTAGTGACAGAGGCACAGCTCAAGTACCGTCTGCGACTAGAGCAAAGAAAGTTATTTAAGTTAGGAATATTAACATTTTCAAAAAGTAAAAAAATGTTGCCACACACACACACACACCAATATGCCAAATGCTATATAGCACTGCACTGCCTTTTTTACTATAGCATACCAAAAAAAAGAAGAAAAAAAGAAAAAAAAAGAAAAGAAAAAAGAAAAGAACAAAGAAAAGAAAAAAGAAGGAAAAAGAAATACCAGTTTGCTGCGTTTTTTTACCCGCAAACTAAAACAATTCTCTGGCGGAGAGTACACCAGAGATACTTATCTAAAATGAAGAACTTTGAGTACACCGTGTGTATGTAGAACTGGCATAGCAGCCAGATAGCTAGCCCTGCTATAGTCTAGCATAGCCAGCCTTTACTTGCATAAAGTCAATGCGTCAAGACCCGCCTACTTTGATTGACATGCACGACGACCAACTACATAACTCAATGACCAAGTCATACAGACAGCAAGTAAAGGCTTGCTCTTGGATGCCTAATGGGGACCCACTCCCTTTTGCAGCAAGCCTCGAGTGGCCATTCGAGATTTGGGCAATTCCACGTTGTATTAATTTCTCAGCAAGCTTTCCTATTAGTTTTCCTCTTTGCTCAGATTGGCTTCCCGCGATGGCAAAATAAAAAGGACATTAAAAAGGATTGCTCGTCTCGAAAATTCCGCTAGCATCTTCGGCTAATGCTAATTGCGATTTGCAATTTTTACACTAATTGTTATATTATATGTTGTTATGCAACACATGCACAATGTAGGTTGGGATTATCCACCGTTGTTCGTATGTACCTTCTGCTGTACCGCTTCTAGGAGCAGGAAGCTTCTTTTTTTTTGTTAAATGGCTTGCTATAAGCGCCCACCGCTTTCCCCGCGACGCCATGTGTGAATGCCTTGTGGGCCGTTCAGGGCGCTCCTGCGAAGAGGCGCCCGGCGTCTAAGTGCGCAAGGTGCACACACACACAGCGCTCACAACGATAACTTCCTATATAAAACAGTTGGGGACACACACACACACAGGACGCGCTTTATACAGTGAGAGTCGTCTCACTATATAAAGCGCGTGCTGTGTGATCGGGGCCCCAAGAATCCACATCCCACCCCCACCACACGTACACTGTACAAGGCACACATCATGCCTTGTCCAGTGCACGTGCACTCGTCCTTGCACGTGCACGCGTTTGTGTTGTTAGAGCTTTCGGTAATTCACCCCCCCAATACTCTGAGGCTGGAACTTACCACTTGAGTTGGGATGGCAACGTACTCAGCACACGTGTGTTAGCAGTGGCTGTGATGACACGGGCGAAAAGAAAAAGTTCATTCAAAAAAAAAAAAAAAGACCAACAGACTCTTATCCCTTTTACACGTTTATCCCCTCCACCCCACCACTTAATTTTTGTGACCCGAGGAAAGTCAAGAGCATTGTAGAGGCTGGGCTACAGGTTAAGGTGGCCAGAATGGTGGGGTGGTGGACCTAGCGATCTATTTATGGGCACCTAACATTTCATATGACACACAGAGTGGGCTCTGTGTGTTCACTGTTGGTACAGTCGTGCTTTTGCTGCTGACCTCGTAGGCTTCTAGTCATTCACTCCCATGGAGTTCGCCCACATGCACAAAAAGGGCACTACCGCTGAAGGGCGTGTGGAATAAATTCAATTCCACACTATCACTTACAGACCAGGATAGGGTTCTGCTCGAAGAGGAGAAAAGAGAAAAAAAGAATAGAAAAAAAAAGCTTGCAGGAAGTACTTCTGATCTTTAAAGATTGCTGCTGCTTTTTGTCCAGGCTCAACATGTGGTTACAATAATAGCCTGCACTACCTCCCCCAAAATCACGCCCCTCCTCCTCCTTCCTCCTCGCAAAATGTTGGGGCAGATTCTGCTTCTCAAATGCAACACATCAGAGCAGGCCGTCAAATAAATATTAACCACATTATTTTCCCTACCGGTCGAGTCACCAGTCCTGCCTGTACCCCTAACCAACAGCAGTGGGCGTGAGAGACCGGGGGTGTTCAGGAAACGGATGTCGTGGAGCCGAGCCAAAGCGGCAGAAAAGAAAAAAGAAAAAAAGGAAGATGACCATATATGCAGACGCATCGAAAACAGGATGGAGGCCTGCCCATAAGGCCCAATGGTCGCCCTCAACTGGAACAACAATGTGGCAAATGTATAAAGCTGCTTCTTCAGTTAACAGAGATTGAGGCGCAGGAAACAGCTCCAGTTGCAATGGGCTTAACCTGACACACTTGCAAAAGCTATTTTGCTGTGAAACTAACCAACTGTTAGGGCAAAGAGAACACAGCAATTGGGAATTTTGACAATTTGTCGGTAAACAAGGAGTCACTGAAATACAAACCCGTGAACAAAAAAAAAAAATAGCTCAAATGATAACTGCACACAATAACTGAAAAGAATATTCATTTGGAATTAATCTGTTCAGACTTCTCTAGATGATTCCCAATAGTTATGGGAGCCGCATGCATAATAGCAGTAAAGAGACATGGCATTATTGTGTTATCTTTATGACTCATGTTTATGACATACAATATGTCCATAAAGAAATACTTCCCATCATTTTGTTTGCTGATATTAGTAGGCTACCATTTCAAAATAGCTACAGTTCTACAGACTGCAGGCTGTAGGTAGGTTAAAGTTCAACAGCGACAGTGTGTTATAGCCATTTGCATCTGCTTCTGCAGAAGGGACTGAAGCCCAGGTGTCCTGCCTGAGAAAGTCTTTGTTTAGCACCTGGCTGTGAACCTCGACTGACTCACTCTCTGTCTGTCCCGCAGCAACAACAACACAAGAACACAAATTGTGGGAAAAAGCTGTTGTACTTTAGCCCTCATGATGGAGGTGCCATCTGATTGTGTAGGATTTTGTTTGTTTTTATTGGCATTGCTGTGTGTATTTATTAATTATTTCTTTATGTATTTGTATTGTTTTTTTGTGCCTTTTAACCCTCCTGATTTGGGTCATTCTGACCCGAAGGACATCACAAGAATGGTGATAGAGTTTAATTGACATAATCAATAAATGTATGCTAAATTCAATAAACACAGGTGGCCTTTGAAATAATAGGAAATACTATGGTTTTTTCCTACTATGCTGCACACGCCTAGACAGACAATTTAACCTAGGTAAAATGCTACCCGATGGTGCCACCTTGTGGAGATCATTTTCATTGTTTATACTGAACCACAAAGCCAGAAGTTCAGCTGACTACTTTTACAATACTTATTTAATTCTACTACTATAGGGCATGTTACATTTGAATTATAGGAGACAAATCAGATGGATGCAATTATTTCATTTTCGTAGAATCATATATTGCTGCCTGTTCCCCAACTACCGATTTACTTCATTACGTTCAATTAGTGAGGAGGTAAATTCACGATTACTCCACAAGCGAGAGCTTTAAGACGGCAGTTATACTGTTAATAGGAATATTAAGATTGGCTGAGAGGGTACTTATTAATTAATAATTATTATTATTATTATTATTATTATTATTATTATTATTATTATTATTATACCTTTATTTTACCATGAAAAAACTCATTGCGATTAGAATCTCCATTTCAAGACTGTCCTTATAAATGGTACAGTAAATTGTACAATGTAGATTCTAAACAAGTGTATTAATTGAAACTGCCAGTTATAATAAAAGCAATCTAATGACATCAATAGTCACTGAGTGGCATACTTGAGTGGCATTCCAAGTACCCATACACACAAGCTGTTCTATGGTTTTAGTGGAATATGCCAAATTGTTTAGCTTTAACTTACAGGCTATTAAAATTAGTATTTGTTATGGAGTTTTGAAATGATGAATGATGTTGCATGAATGCACTAGCATTAAACTGAAACCGAGTATTCATCTTAAAACATGTTCAGGACTTGAAGTGTAAAAAAATAATATTCTAGGCTTTTCACCAGAGGGCGCCGTCTCAACAGGCAAATCGGGTTAAAGGAGGTTATGAATGGCTTACTGTATAGAGAATGGGTCTAATTAACAATAGATGAAGAAGCCATATTTCTAACTTGATTATTACTTCACTCGATTACAGTATGGAGCCATGTGTACGGGTTTGCTTTAAAGCAAACCAGCGTAACGCAGAACTGCACTGACCTTTGAGAGGAGAGATGTCAACACACATGCACAGTAGGAGGGAGATGGCAGTGTTTCCGCATACACCTGGAATCAACACAGGGAAATGGGGTTATTATGCTAAATGTGCTATACACACTCATTTGTTTGGGGTTCGCCCTTGCGGCTTAAACCAGCTTAAAACAAAAATATATATAAAAACAGTCGTTTTGGTTTTTTCAATATGTGCCCCCAACCCCCCAGATGCTATTCTCTGCTCTTCCTTGTTATACAGCTTCCAGTAATCCCCCCCCCACAGTGAACTGCCAGAGCCAGCGTGATGTGCATGAGAGAAACAACACAAAAAAAGCAGTTGTTTATTGCCAAATGTGGATGTACCATTCTGTGTCATCGTTACCACCACAGTCAGTCAGTCAGTCAGCTGGTTAGTCAGACGCCACAGCACCACATTCTTCCACACATTCCAGGGAACCTTAGAAGCTTCACTTCTAAGAGTCCACTGAGGCTGTGGGCCTTTTCTATCAAGGCAGTGGTTGGAGTAAAAAATAAATAAAAAAATGTGGCTCAACAACAACAACAGAGAAAGTGTTCATGTGAAGTGTCATGCGACAGAATCAGCTTAGCATGTGGTGCAGGAATTTTGAAGAATACAATTTAACTAAAACCATCTTATTGAACCAAAGATCTTTAAAAAAAATATAAAGTCTTAAAAATGTATTTTATAAAAAACAAAATAAAAAATAAAAAAGAACAAAACAAACACAGGACAGGACATAATTCATCCTGGGGAGATTTACATTGAAACACTAGAGTGTAAAAAAATAAAAACTATGAAAAAGACTAGCCAGTTCCCCATGATGACAGCCATTAAAGAAACGTAATCCTCTACATTGGTCTCCATTACAAAAAACAGAGGGATGTAATTAGAGAAAATAAAAACAATGTTGTTAAAGTCGCTGTTCTAATCTAAATCCATATTGTGTTCATTATATACAGAAGGTAGTAAAACAAACGGCTGTACTGCTAAAGAACAAGAGGTTCTGTGGGTCATGTTTACAGTAAAGAGCTGCCTCAATTACAACAGCAACTGAAAGAAACAGAGGCATGTCTGCACTGAACAGGAGCTGTCTTCATATAAACAGGACAGAAAGCAGGCATGCACTGTATTCTAGTGTACAGTACAGGGGCTGATCATTCTCGCTCAAGCAATAAAGTTCATACAGTATGCCCGTAATATATGAATTAATGTCGGACATGTGAATAATGGACTTGAGTGATTATTGCATAAGACTGAAACCGAAGACGTTTGGACTATGCTCCAATGTCTTCCAGTTGCTAAGCAACCACTTCTTAGATCGTTGTCCCGTTTATGATTTGCCACGGATTTAGCCGGGTGTACCGTAGACCGGTTTGCCAAATGACGGGTGTCATAGTTGTGTAAGCAGTACAGTAGCAAATCATGTGGTGATTAAACTCAAAATAATAAATGCTCGCACAGCAATGGCTTCAGACAAGTAGTATTTACACGCTGAGGGATACGCTGTGAAAACAACAAGTAAGAGCGGATTGGATGATTATTTAAAACCTCCACCTACACGTTAGTGTCTCCAAAGCCAATGTTATTGGCTTCTCAGGTAACAAACACATTTGTAGTGTTGTCATTTGAGTGGAGTCCAACACCTCAAGTGCAGGGTGTACAGTTACGCCCAAGTGTTACAGTCCAATCGTTACATACAATTAATAAATGTGCTTCTGACCTGAAATATAAGTCTGAAGAGTTACAGTGTGTACCGTATGCCGATGACACTGTGAGATGTACAGGTCAGGGTTATTAGCGCTGAAATGGGGTGCGGTTGAATTGGGGGTCATGAGAACATGTTCTAATTTGAAAATGCATTTCCCTGAAAACCTTCCTGGAATCCTCCCATCCAGTGACTGAGTAATGTGTGTTCCAGTGTCCCTGGGTCTTGAGAGAAGACAGAGAACTGGTTACGTGGGGATGAGTAAAGTACAGGTCTAAAAATAGCCTCTCACCAATGCTATACGCCCAGGTCCCACATACTCATTTTCACCTCCATTGCTGACATCACAAAATGGTGGCCTCTCCTATCAGCTATTATGCCGCCTTTGTGTGCTAGTCAAAAGTTCCTACTTTCCATTTGTAAAGTCAGAATTATGAGTATGCTTTGTTGTCCGAGCCAAATCAAATGAAAATTCAAATAGTGATTCTATGTTAATTCCATAATGCTAATATTTATGATAAAAATGTATTTCTCATGCATGTTTCAGATCTGTGTTTGGTACCTAACACTAAATAAACTAGCCTTATTGTGCCAGACAACACTGTATAGGCTACACACTAGAGGTGGGCTTAAAGAATAGATTTTCCAATTAAAATCGATCTTCATTTGAATAATACAATAATCGATTCATAAAATCCCTAGCTCAATTGTTTAATTTTTTATGCATTTTCCCATGAATGCGCACAGCTTTTATCATGTTTTATCTGTTGCACATTCGCTCAAACACTAAATTTAGTCTCACAAGCAGCACTCAAAATATCAGCTGCTGCGTGCTTACTTGGTCAAGTGAGGTGCATTGCTTCATTTTGCAATATATGAATAATTGGTCATTTTTACTTATTCATGAATTTAAGCATTATAATGAAACGAGAGCTGAGGAGGAAGGCAAAGCTCTCAATCTACCGGGCAATTTAGTTCACCTATGGTCATGAAGGCTGGGTCATGACTGAAAGAACAAGATCACGGGTACAAGCGGCCGAAATGGGTTTCCTCAGGAGGGTGGCTGGCACCTTCCTTAGAGATAGGGTGAGAAGCTCGGCTATCCGAGAGGAACTCGGAGTAGAGCCGCTGCTCCTTCACGTCGAAAAGATCCAGTTGAAGTGGTTCGGGCATCTGTTAAGGATGCCCCCTGTCCAACTGGGAGGGGGCCATGGGGAAGACTCAGGACAGGGTGGAGAGATTATATCTCCACACTGGCCTGGGAATGCCTCAGGATCCCCCAGTCAGAGCTGGTTAATGTGGCTCGGGAAAGGGTAGTTTGGGGTTCCCTGCTGGAGCCGTTACACCTGCAACCCGACTCCAGATAAACGGGTGAGGATGGATGGATGAATTTAAGCTTTGTCTCTTTTGGTCATTTGTGTGTGTATTACAACCACTGAGAGAATCACAGCAAAGTAAATAATTTCCTGAGGTATTACATGTTTGCTAGCCTCACGAGATCAGGATGGAAATGGAAATTAAGTTTCGGCGTGAGAATCAGTCTGGAAAGGCTAGGGATTATTGCGAATGTGTTCCGAGTAGCATCTGAACTTTCAAATCAGCGTCGTCGTTATAGCTACAGGCGTGGTTTAGGTGTGATGACAGAAAAAGCGACTTATAACAATGGTGGATCCTAAAAAGCTTAATGTAGATGATGCTATCTTCAATTTTATCTCAGCTGAATACTCTCTTCATTGAAAATAGAACAAACAGCATTGAAGGCTTTTTTAGACGGAAAAGATGTTGTCGCTCTACTCCCAACTTGTTGCAGCAAAGGTTTTATTTCCTACAACATCATATTGGTTTGAGTGGTTGTTACGGTGACAGACCAATGGTTTATCCAATCAACTGAGGAGATGTTTATGAAAGGAACCGCCTAAAAACAAACAGTTCCTATGGACAGTCCCAAACTGTACGCAACAATCCATCTGGCATGTCAGGTTACACGTTTGCAGCTTGCTACCTTATGTACGCTGTTGTAGTGTGTTGGTCATGTTAAATAAACATAAATGCAACTGCTTTGAGGTAAAATCTTAATGTCAAATAATATATTTAATAATGCATCTGGTTAGATGGTTCCTTGTAAAATGTACAGCATGAGTTCTGTGAGAATATAATAACAAATATTGGTATTGTATCGATAACAAATCGGGCCCTTGTGAATCGGAATCGATTATGTAATTCAGTGGTGATACACAGTCCTACTACACCAATTTAAAAACTCATGCTCATGTCGCAAAGTTTAGATCATGGATTAAAAGGATTTCCTCTTCTATGGTCACCCCAGCTCAGGAAACTTCAAAATCATTTCTGAATTTTATGACTCGAAATTCCGACTTGGGAGGTTGTTGATGTGCAACTTCCATGTCGGAAATTATATAATTCCGATACGATGTGAAGGCAGCATTGGTGCGCACGGCATGAGTCGATCCTGCAGGCAGGCAGGCAGGACAAGAGAGAGATGACCCATGTCAAGGGCACCCAGCTAAAGGAACTTCTTTCCTGTGTGTGTACACAGTATGGAGGAACAGGGGTAGATCATTTATCCATTGGTTGTTATGGCTTCAAACTCTCTCACACCTACACCAGCTGTGCTTGTGCCACTTGTTTTCCCCGAACAAGCTAAGGTCGATTAATTGGGGGAATGGACCTTTACGTTTAACTTCAATCCCTTCAAATTCACTTGCCTTTGCGAGCATTCGAAACAACCGGCGTGAAACCTGTTTTAAGAATCTGTGTCTAGTAGCTACCAGGTGGAGATGGACCTCTTATTTAACCCTCGTAATGTACTCCGGGTCAGAATGACCCAAATCACTAGCTCTTGTGGCAGATAGAAGGCGCTAAAC
>JAODUG010054891.1:0-15111 GCA_027564795.1 Aphredoderus sayanus
GTTCAGCGCCTTCTATCTGCCACAAAGAGCTAGTGATTTGGGTCATTTTGACCCAGAGGACATTACGAGGGTTAAGAGTAGGCCTACACTTTAAGAAGTGTTATGACCATCACATACCTGTTTCTGCGTGTCTTTTCTAGGTTTGGTACATGGACAGCTACACCAACAACAAGATAGTTAAAGAATATAAATCCGTCAGCGACTTTGTGGCAGGCGTGGAGTCTCGTACCTATAACCTCCCGTTCAAATGGGCCGGGACAAATCACGTTGTGTACAATGGCTCCCTTTACTACAACAAGATGCAGAGCAACATCATCGTAAGGTACAGCTTTGAAACGGGCCGCGTGGTCACACAGAGGGCCCTGGAGTCCGCTGGCTTCCATAACGTATACCCGTACACCTGGGGTGGCTTTTCCGACATCGACCTTATGGCGGATGAGCTGGGCCTGTGGGCCGTCTACGCCACCAACCAGAATGCAGGGAACATCGTCATTAGCCGTCTGAATCCGGACACGCTCCAGATCCTCTACACGTGGAACACGGAGTACTCCAAGAGGAACGCAGGGGAATCCTTCATGATCTGCGGAACGCTGTACATCACCAACTCCCACCTGACCGGCGCCAAGGTCTACTACGCCTACTCCACCAAGACGTCAACGTACGAGTACACGGACATACCGTTTCACAACCAGTACTTCCACATGTCCATGCTGGATTACAACTCCCGTGACCGAGCCCTTTATGGGTGGAACAATGGTCACCAGGTGCTATTCAATGTCACGCTGTTCCACATCATCAAAACGGAGGACGAGTCCTGATCAGTGAACAGACTTAAGTTAAATGCGGTTCACTACGTGGAACCAAAGACTAAATCGCAAACCATAGGAACAGCACCATCTATAGGTTAAACACGCGTTACTGCAAGTGCTTGACTGAGGTCCTTCATTTGAATGGCAAGGAACAGTAAGTCTATACGCCATCTAGAAGTTTTAAACCTGTACACGGAGCTGTCCCTACCGTTTTTAGTTTTTGGCTGTTCTTTGAAACTTTATAATTTGCGTCAAGATGTCACCTTTATGCTTTCCTTGCTTGATCTTCAACAGCGTTCGTTTGTTGTTCGAAGACTTAATTTAATTCCAATATGAGAGACAATAATTGCATTGCACCGTTTCTATTCTAACAGTAGGTGATGAACTTCAGGTAGGCCTACAGTAATTTGTCCAGGTAAATTCTTTGCCCAAATTGAAAATACATTATATGATTGTGGTAATTACATCTTCATATTTAATAATCCCCCCTCATTTACTATTTGAAGCATTTATTCATAATATTTTTCTTTTCATAATTTATGTTTGTCACCTTTTGTTCTATCATTCATCAAATTAACGTATTTATTTCTCTTTTTAAAATCATACAATTGTTTTGCACTTGACTTTGTACAAATCCATATGACATTTGGTGAAACATGGTGTAATGGTACAGTTAGTCGGCTTTTATTTTCGTATCTTGGGTATTTTGTGCAAGATGTTTATGCCTTATTTTGTGCTGTACAGTCTGCAATTACAAGGATATGAGCTCTCACGCATGAATATTGAATATTTTCTACTGTAAGTCCATGTAAAGTGAAGTTTGTATTAACAAAAACAAATCCCTCTCAAACTATAATAATGCTTATTTTTTTCATTGATACCTGAAACAGTAGCCTACATACTGTACATTTGTCTGAACACGTTACATAAGTTATATAATTACACATAAACAAAATGTATACAAAATAAAGTTAATGTTCTGATTTGTTTGCGTTTTTTGGTATGTTGATTTCTCAGCATCAAGGTAAATCCAAGATTTACAGAAACAAATTATTCTGTAAGCGTAAGATTCCAGGACCAGATAACATGGCTATATCGATGTCAGTAAAATATCAATTCAGTATTCAAGACACCAGACTGTATCAAAATAAGATAGGTATACAGTATAGTACAATAGGAAAATGAGTTCTGAAACAAAAACAATTTGCATGTTGATAGATTTGACCTTAGTAATGTTATTGGCTAGTCGGTGTAGCGAGAAATACACTGCAGAAAATTTGGAACAACTTTAGCCAGTTTTCATAATTTTCATAGAGTATAAGTAAAATGGATTACTTTGATCCAAGCAGTATATAGGAGGAAACAACAAATGGCGGACCTACAGTATGTGCCTTATTTCAAGATTTAGAGTTATGTCATGTCATTTACGAGACACTTTGATCATAAATGAGTTAGCAAATATAATTTGTTTAAAGGAACAGGTAGATGCTGAATTGTAGTTAACTTATGTATACCTTTTGTCACAAAAAGTTAATATGCATTATGTTGACATTAGGGGCAACATATTTCAATAAAGAATCTAGCATTTGAAACAACCCAAAGACAGTGTACTGTACTGTATACCAATACAAAACATTTCTCCCGTTGTTCAATCACAGAGTGAATGACTTCTTCAGACACTTCTTGCAGTATACACTTGGACTCAGCTGGATGTTGACTCATTAGGAAGGCTTCCTCAGGAGGGATGGTGCTAGCACAGCGGGTGGTGACCTCCACAAGTTTAGAAATCCTGCACTGAATTTCCAGAGGGGATTGATGGTGTTGGTCACCCTTCAACTACACACACACCCACACACACACACACACACACATACACACTGTATTTGAAAAGCACACACACATTCTCATTTCTAAATAAGCACAGCTCGCCCATAAATGTGCCACAAATGGACACAAAATCACATCTGTAATACACCACACAAACAAAGCCATGCTAACGGCCACTGAAATGACAAAGCTTGCATGGACGTTCATGCATTCGCACGCACGCACACGCACGCACACACACACACACACACACACACACCACTGTGTGTCTCAGCAGACAGGACAGCTCCCCACACACAGCTGAGGCCATGACATTGTGATCTGCAGGTCAGATCGATGTGTCTCTATAGGTCAAGCCAGACAGGAAGTCCTGGAAAGGTCAGACATACCGCCAGACCACCTACAGGCCTCCAGAAATATGCAGGAACAACAATGTGAGAGACCCCGCCCTCAAACCAAACATTTGTACAGCCACTGAAAAATATCAATGGCCAGATGGTTGTGCCATGTTTTGATGTATTCAATTTTGACTGTTTAAATATTGTCTAGTGTCTAGCTAATCAAGTCCCTTGATACCAGTTCATGAGGATTCATACATGTACAGTAGCAACTCTCAACGTTACAAACTATAAACATCTGTGAAAACAATATGGTAGACTATATGGTTGAGAGTACAACAAAAATATACATTAATTATGTATTTCAGGCACAACAGATGATAATATGATATGCTATAAATAAACCTGAACAAGGTTAATATACAGTACAGCAATGCTATATTTAAACAACAAATAACAGCAATGTAAAGAGAAATGCAAAAAGGAGGGAAAATGCACATTAAACAAATGTGTGGAAAATAGAGCAAATGTTATGGAAATGTGAATACCAACTGGAAGAAACCATTTAAATTTCAGACAAGACATTTTCAGTATGAAGTGAGAAAAGCACCCACTTTCAGAAAGCCTGAGTTCAATTGTGATTCTGTCAGGTATTCTCTTATGTAATCAACACACGTTCGCAGGCAAGGAACCACAGGGTTGTGTCTTTAAAGCAAATGAGGTATGGTGATTGAAGCTATTAGCGTTAACAGATAGAGGTGGCAGCAGGGAACTGCTCTTTACATTTAAAAATGGTGTACATCAACACAACAGTCCTCTGATAAATATGTATTTCATAAATGCAGAAGATGAAAGATGGATTGAAAGATGAAAAAGATATAGATAAATTCAACACTTTCATGCTTAGAATCGTGTATTGCCAAGATTACATACATTTAATATCATATCTGGCCCGGGTGGCAATATAACCAACTATTCATGGCAGTTTTAGTGTCATGCCCTGCCAAGTGGACTAGAGAAATGTAACAAACTTCTTGCATATAAGTAAGACACAGTAATTATAAAATTATTTAAAAAATACTTAGAAGCAGTAAGGAGGAATATTATTTTATTTATTTATATTAATATTTATTTATAATATATACAAATATGTCACACTTCGCACCATCAGCTGTAATCATAAAGCTTTTATACTCCTCCCACCCTTCATAAAATCCATGTACCAATAAATAAACTATGGAAATGGAAAATGCCCTCAAGCTGTAATTGTAGATGGAATCAAAGTCACACTGTATTCTGACTTGACAAATGTCTAAAGCATGCAGCCTTATAGTTCTAGACTCAGAGAGACACCGTGAATTTACATTGGAAAAGCAGGGCAGTGTTGTTCTGGGTTCTCAAGTTTACGTTTGGCTAAACGGAAACACTAGAATGCTACAACCATTCACCTGTCTGAGATTGAGTACATTATATATATATATATATATATATATATATATAGAGAGAGAGAGAGAGAGAGAGAGAGAGAGAGAGAGAGAGAGAGATAATATAAATAAACACACTCTTTATTAAACTTCTTTGTCCTTCATGGGTCACCTGGATCAGTGCTGATATCTGATTGAACCAAATAAGTTCACTCTTTTCAGTTTTGTCTAATCCTGCCCCAGAATTGTGTTTGTTTTGGAGGTCACTGATGGCCTCTCAGTTTTGACTGTGTGTCTCTTGGCTGTTCTCCTTTGCAATCTCTGCTTATCTGTGTGCACAGAAACTAAGGGCTTGGCTCCCCAAATGATTTGGCTTCATAAACCTGTCACTGCCTGGACATGTAAACTTTGTATTGACTCAAGTTATTAGGTTCCATGCTTTTTATTAGCTTAAACTTTACTCTGTGGCCACTGTTTGGTTTTAATTTGTTAATTTAAGTTCTTGGCAGGACTAGTACAAGGGTACTTACCTCAATTGTATTTTAGACATGACCAATGCCTGTGGTCTTTTAGTTTTGCTGAGGGCTGCTTTACTCCGATATTGCTTGTTACTGTTACATTTTTCTTATGTCATATATGTAAAAGGTGAATCTAAACATATTCCAAATGATTAGCATCGAGGGTGTCAATCTGTTCAAATATGAACTGCAATTCATATACTGTAGCTGTAATAAAATGAAGAAGCTAATATCCTCTAGAGTAAAGGTGTCAGCCGGCATGGCCTTGGTGTCGGCATTGTAAAAACAGATTGGATTTATTTCTTCAAGGAGGGATCTCTCTGAGTCGAGGGAGAGAGTGTGATGAAGAACAATATGGTGCCTTTTATGAAACCACTTTAGATTACTTCTACTGGGAAGGGGATCTCTCTCTCTCTCTTTCACACACACACACACACACACAAGCACACACACGCACGCACACGCACACACACACACGCACACGCACACACACACACGCACATACTACATCCTGTACACGCAGACACATACATGCAGGCACAGAGTGTTGTCAGCTCACTTTCAGTTCAATCATTCAGGAAGCAATTCAAAACCTATTTATATATAAAAATGAAATTACATTTGATATTGAGTGAGTCCTGGATAGAGTGGCCTAAGCTCCGACACACACACACACACACACACACACACACACATTTACAGTAAACTATAAATGCTAAAACTGTCATGAAATCACTGTTAACTTGTGAACGCAGGTTTACTGTACTGTATGTAAGACCAATTTATTATTGTGTTAGTATAGCCATTTATCTGTGGTCTTATTGCATACTGTATACAGTAAGATAGGTGTCACTTGAACAGTAAGATAGGTGTCACTTGATGCTTAAAGCTGGGTAAGCACTCACCTTGGCTGCACTCTTCCACAGGTCAGGTGCGGTAAATGAGCCCGAGGCTGCTCGGGATTAGGACCGATTGAAAGCAGACTACTGCTGTTTTCATCAGCTTGTTGCAATAGTTCATTCAGCATTCAAGCTAACGTGTTTGTGTCAGATCAAAATCATTCAGCTGTGTCAAAAGCCAACCAAACACTTTCTATTTGCATACAAATAAATCCAATGTGTTACACAGTTTTGGAAACTATTGACCAATATCCATTGTATTGTTGCTGGCTCAAACACAGAACCATGTCCTCTGGGGTAATCACTTAGTAACAATAATGACCACATTGATACATTAATTTTTACATAACATTTTGGAGGAGTATTAGCATTACAAAAAGGAGCAGGACAGCATAGTAAGATCTATTATAATTAGTATTATCACTGTTATTATAAAAGCGAAATCATCAAATAGCTTGTGTGTGCACAGAAGAGACAAACCCAAACAAAACTATTTTGATTCTGACAGTACTATTTTAGCTATACTAAAACGTTTTTACAGTACTTTATGTATTTTCCTTTGAACATACAAACATGAAAACTCGAAGGATCTCTTGATTCAACCTATCCTGACTGAAAATGGTTATTGTATAAAGAGACATTCTCATCATTTCCTCTCAACATTTCCAAAGCAAACTCCCTCCCGCATACATTTAAAGAATATGAGACTTATTGCAACTGACGTCTGTTTCAGTGTGTAGCTGGAGGATCTAATGGATGTATTTGTCATTTCTCTAATGGCTTGCTACAGTACCTTGGCTGGCTATTTGTGGAAATCATGACTATGGAACAACCAGTGTGTTCTGTCTAGAAATGTTTGCCTTCTGTGCAAAATACTGCACTGATGAGCCCCTAGGCCCCTAGACTATATAAGTTAGTATATGGTTTCCCTCTTGGACAAACTTTTGGCACTTTGACAAGGAACCGAGGTAAAACTCATAAATCCACTTCTAGTCGGGAAGCTGATATTATGTAAGTGCAGGAATGCGCAACTAATGATGAGTCAATTCGCCTATTGATTAGAGCTGGCTTATTTTGGTCCCAGAGGCCCACACAAACCCACACTCAAATATATCCACAACAGTGGTCTTCCCTCCAGCAAGATGTCTCAACTCATACGAGTTTCTTTTCCAATGCATTTTCTGCCACACAAATCAACCCAATACAAGAATTTTGTCTCCTTCCATTAGCTCTCAAGTGACTGCACTGCACTTTTGAGACTTTGGTATATCTACCCGTGCACTCTATATGCAAATGATGACGTGCACGGAATTCTGGCGGCCACAGGGAAAAAACAGAGGGGGAGCGCAAGAAGGAAGTCTATTAAGATTGATTACGAAATCAAAATATGCTGTCTGCAGATGACTGTTTACAGCTATCCTACCATGCAGTGCCAAGGGGCAGAATTAGCATGAACAATGTCAAGGAAAAGACCTTCTTAAATTCAACCCTTCGACTTGGGGAATGACTCTGGGGGTGGGGGGCTTGTGGCTGGGGGAGAGTGAACGAGCGAGGGTTGAGTCGGCTGCATATTTCATACGGTACGTCCTTTCATTGTTTTGGGAGCACATTTCAGATCGCATTAATAAGGGTGCGTGGGTGTTAGTAGGGGGAGAAATATTTGTTCACGATCTCTCTAGGGTGGCCTCCTGCCGCTTCAATGGAGACACGCACGCGCATGGGAGTGCACACACACACACACACGCACACGCGCACACACGCAGTACGCACTCACACACACACACACACACACAAGACAAGATATCAAAGGTTTAGAGCCTTTTAAAGCCTGATCAGCAATTCTTTCCATCTGTACAGACCTTAGACATCACACACACCTCCTGAAGGTGTGGTGGAGGACAATGAGATGCTTTGTATTGTTGACAGTTTGTAGACTTTACTGGGAGTAGTCCTCAAACATGCTGCCCTCATGTGGTCATCGCTGCATCATAACCTCTTCAACTCAACCTACAAAGGTATTGACTTAAATTAATAACAGGAGTCTGTTATTCTTGTACTGTATACAGTTTACTTTATTTAGTGGAATAAAACCTCTGTGTTTCTGAGAACATTTGAAGGTTAGCTTCTTTTAACGTTAGCTATGGTTTGTTCAGGAAAATAGATTGCTTACCAGCAGATGATCGACTCTTCTCAGGGGAAATACAGTCATTAGACGTCAGGAAATCAGCTGAATGCCTGTGCTGAGAAGACTCAATAAGTCTCAATAAGCACATTCTTCACTCGGTGTAACAGCAGATCTGAACAACACAGGTCTGGGGTGAACAGAGGTGCGACCCATCACAAGACAAAGACAACAATTACAAATAAAAAAACATACTGAATTCATATGAAGGGGTCAAGAAAGGACACAAAGCCTGACAGGCCTTACAGAACGATGAACAGGGTGACTTTCTTTGAGGTAAGATGAGCTACTGTAGACTATATTGGGTGCAAGCTTCATGGGTTACTTTTTAATCCATTGGTATTACGGAATATTTGGTCTTCATCCCATTATAACAGTTCAAAATTGGCTGATTATATATTTAAATACCTTATTGTCATTCAAATTTTGTGTCAAATAATGCTAACTGTGTGGCAATTTAATGGGTCTAAAGAACCAAATGTAGCTTATTGCTTCTTGTGAGATTCCTGCTAGCAGATCTGCATGTTTCATTTATCGTGTTATTGGTAAGTCAGTTATGCTTGTTGTTAATTGCATGGGAATATAAACAAAGTGTGCTCTTCATATGCTTTGTCTTATTTCATGAAACCCTCACAGCAAACTATAGCAGTGATAATCAATGTTGTAATATTTATTTAGGCTAGTAGAGTCGAGCTGGTATGCAGTGGAAAAGTGTAATAAGCTGAGTGTAGAGACCAATCAAGTTGAAGGTTGTGTTTTCTTTGAGGTGGAAATTCTGGATTCAAAGAAGTTACAGCTTTGCTTCCTGGACAAGGTAAATACTGCTCTTTCTTAATGCCCGCAGATGTTATTTGAGTGTAACACAATTGTGAAAATATAAGTGTAAAATGAATGCTATCTTTGCACTGCAGGTGGAACCCAGTGCAACCATCAGAGAGATTAAGTCCCTGTTACACAAGATATGTGGGTGAAATTATACTGTAGAATCCTTTGACAAAAAATATCAGTTAAAACTAAAATTGATTGCTCCTTGTTATTATTGTCCCAGATCCAAAATGGTATCCTTCAAGACAGTCTCTAACGCTCCAACCCAGTACGTTTCTACCTAAATACAATATGTGAATAGTATTTCTTGTCCTTATATAAGTCCTTATATAACTTATATACAGTATAGTGTGTAGAGACACTAAACTAAAAACAATATTCTGACATGATATCTGGTGATTCAGAGCAAAACATATTCAGACTGTGTGACATGTCTGGCACAACTGGAAAACTGCATCAATTTGTGCAAAATACAGGGTTTCACTAAAGTTCAATATCTTAAAGGTACATGTGCCTTTACATGTACAAAATGTTGGGTGGGAAAATGTGGCTCTTAATCTAAAATATAACATTAGTAATAGCAATAGGTGTGTCAAACCTATTTATTACAGATGGGAGATCGCTCAGAGATGAGGAGGTGTTAGAAAGTCTGCCAGTGGGAACCACAGCCACAATGTTCTTCCATGATCTTGGACCGCAGCTTGGATGGACAATGGTGAGAGAGGCAGGCCATATAGTTGACAAAACCAAGGTTCCCAGGATCTTGGAATTTCAAGGGACTGTTAATGTAAAATGTGCATACCTGAACCTTGTGAAGGAAGTAATCCATGTGTAATATTCCAGGTGTTTTTAGCTGAGTGTACCGGACCTCTCTTCCTTTACCTGGTCTTTTACCTCCGCCTGTGTTGCCTCTACCAATATAAATATAAGTTTACTACAAGTCCCTTACAAGCAGTTAAGTATGTATGCTACCATCTGTATGATTACGTAATGTACTGTAGATCCAGCAGGTGAACAGTTCCTTGTTGTCTGCAGGTTGGCATGTGCGTGTCACTCATTCCACTACATAAAGAAGATGTTTGAGATTGTCTTCATACATCGTTTCTCTCGTGGGACCATGGCTTTAAAAACGATCATGAGGGTAACTCATTAGAAACGTACACTGTCGATAAGTATTCAGTAGTTATATAACAGTAATCAACACAACCATAATAGGTATCCTAATTGTAGGAGGGATTTTATTTTAAGAGTAACTCATTCATTTTGAATGGGTGACACTTAATAATTACTACTAATTCTAATCTTAAAGTAACATAAGTACTGTAGGTTTGGCATACAGTAGCTGTCCAGGACCATGCTTTTTAATACGACAATATAATTTAAAATGTGAATATACCAATGAGAGTATTAACAATGTTAATAAATATCTTGCACTCAGAACTGTTTGTATTACTGGGGGTTTGCTGTCTGGCTCGCCTACCACATCAACCACCCCCTGTACACACCACCATGTGAGTAGCAGGCAATATATTGTTCATCTGAACCCTCTACGCTTTATACTGTATAACAGTATTAAGGGTCTGTGTGTCTGTTGCAGCATGTGGTGAACTTCAGGTTTATGGTGCACTGGTTATATTTGTGGTAGGTATTCCTTTCTTTCTAGATCAGGTTTGATTGCATCTTTTCAGTGTTATTTGTGGGACTAAAACAATTATCTTGGTCCACAGATCTGTGAGGCTGGAAGCCTTTCCATTCATCTGGCGCTAAGTCAAGTGGGTTGCATTGGTATGCGTAATTAGGAATCTTGTATTTCATTGTACTGTATTTAGAGATCAAATGTCTATTCATCCATCATTGCTGCTGAACTTGGAAACATGGTCAATTAGGTAAAAGACATATCATTCAGTATGTTGAAATGTTTCATATTCAATATGCACTTGCATATGGAGCTTGGAATTAGCCTTGTCCACACATGGTCTCATAACAAGCAATATAATGAATAGTGAAAGCAACAGTGCTCAGAGAAAAGCTGTAATCAATATTCATGGGTAAAAACATGTGGAAGATACAGGGGGTATGCTAATATGAGTCATAAACTGCTGGTCCTGTCAACTTAAAGTATAATGTATAACCTCTGGTGTTTAAACTAGAAGCACACCATTCTTGCCCAATTGAAAATACGGCTATGGAGAGAGAACATGATGATAAATCAGTTCACAGATGATATGAAATGATTGAATTCTCAGTATGCTCCAATATGCTGTCTTGATGATGCAGTGACACACAGCTGATCTCATGGCCTGCTGAGACTATTTCCATAATGGATTTTTAATTGTGTCTTGTCAACAGGCTCTCGGCCAAAGAGGATCCCTTACCCCACCAAAAACCCTTTCACGTGGCTCTTTTTCTTTGTGTCGTGTCCCAACTACACGTATGAGGCCAGTAAATGTACACAGTATGTTTGTTGTATGCTTATGTGAATACAGTATGTAATCTGACATTATACCATGCATATCAGTATGACAAATGGTATACCAATAACACCAAGTACTGTAATGGCGTGGTTTTGTGTTTTGCACAGGTGGGTGCTTGGCTAAGTTTCAGCATCATGACACAGTGTGTTCCAGGTAAAACTTTGTTCTATACACTAAAATATATACAAGAATACCCATGACAGTATTTTTTTAATATATGATTCTTTTGCTTTCCAACAGTGGCCCTCTTCACAGCAATCAGATTCATACAAATGACTATTTGGGCGCGAGAGAAACATGGCATCTACACCGGAGAATTCATTAGCTACCCTGAGCTCCGCACTGCCATTATTCCTCTGTTTATTTGATCTGGCCAATGAAATTCTGGCTAGTGGGTAGCTCGAGGCAGTGGCACAGCTCTTCACAGCAGGGGAGAAGTAATTGGATGGTGTTAGATAAGTCAGGATTATGACAAGACGACACTTGGTCACTATGACAGCGTTGCCTTGGTCACTGATGCCAAGCCACCTCTCAGCTACAGTGATCAGAAGTAGCATGCTTCTCTTATCGCTGGACTTTTCTGTTGTTTGGCCCCCGCAAACTTAAATGTGTTGTGAATGCCGTGAACACAATGGAAAAAACTGTGGAGATCAAAGTCTGGATTACCGTTAAAGACTGCAAAACTGAAACGCATTAGGAAACCAAGTATTTATTCATAGCAGTTGACGATGCATCACATTTCAGCTAGGCATTCGCATGTAGCATATAATGGCTGAAGGATTTACTGTGTTACAGTCACAGTCAGATGCTCTTGATCAGCATCTGAGTTTGTCTCATGAACATTTAAATTTTTATTCATTAAGCATTCTCGTATTATTGTCGTGGCAAGTTAAATTGGAAAACGTAGGTCTATTATACATTTAATCTGGTCTAGTTTACATCTGGAGCCTTCAAAGAGCCAAAGATGTTTACATGTGATTGTACACCTAGTGGTCAAGAGGACAGTTGTTTAGGAATAGACCTTTATCACTGCTACTGAAAAGGTAGCAATTCCTTCCTATCCTGTTCAGATCAATCCCTGTTGATTCCGTGTCTACACAGGTGTTTTGAGCTAGTGTCTGGGTAGACCAGTCTCATGTGTGGGCATGTTCACACACAGCACAGACACACTGCTTGTTCATTCTTTTACATGATTTAAACGTTTGCATTGTAACTTCAGACCAACAGAGGTTGTGTGAGTGTATTTTACAAGTTGCATGTATTAAGAGTTTACAGACTAGAAAGGAAGAAAGCATGCCCCTCTTCGATAGCACATCGTGTCACTGTGATAAAGGTCCATTAAGAGGGGTGCTGACCTCTAAAGCCTTCCATTCTTCTCAGTGCAGTTTTGTCAACACACGCCACTCTGAATCGGGTACACTCAACACACGGACAAAACTAAACGGGATAAATTCTCAATGAGGGAATCCATTAGGGATAACATACAATACGGTTCAACAACCATGTGCCATGCTCACACACCTTCACATTCGCAAACTGTCAATCACTTGCCCAGGACAACAATAACAGCCAAATTAGGAATGATGTAACCGTGACATTAACACCAGGAGCCACGCCTAAAAAAACAGCTGAGGTTCCATATGAACAGGTGTAGAATTAGTTGTAACTGATTGAAGATTATCACACAACATGCCAGTTATACAACGAACGAGACTTTTAGGCAAAAACCAAATTGTGTAAATGAAAAACCAATGACAAGCATTACAAAGAACTGAAGCAATAAAAACATATTGATAATAAAGAGTGGCTATATTTTTATCACCAAAAGCAAAACACTTAATGAAATTGGGTTATGTTTCATGCATACAGGGGATACTGTATGTTTGAGGTGTATGTGTTGATGTAAAAATGAATTAACGTATGAACTTATCCGCTTACTTAACATACAATATGTACAATACATATTTATGAATAAACCTGCTTTGCACTAAACTTCTTTAAGCACACATACATACATTATACCCAAATATGATGATAAAACATTCAAACAAATCACTTCTTAGGTCTAAATAATGTATTCAATGTTTCGGCTGTTCTTCGTTTGCGCCAAGTTGGTGAGTTGAGGTTAAGGTTCAGTTCATCAAGCCACCAGTGTCACAGATAAACCGCTGGCTACCGCGTATAGCCAAGCAGTGAAAGTACAATTTTCAAAAGTTGTCAGCTTATTTCTGCAGTTCACACCATTCCTTTATTTCTTTCTCCTGAGCGGTGATATCTTGATCTGTTTACGGCCACCAGCCTTCCGTTGGTGTAATGGGACATCATCGTCGTCTCCTGACTGTTGTTTGGCGAAGTTCACAAATACCTGCGGGTCAAAGACACTTGTTTACACCTGATCCACATTAATACTGCGCTATGGGCATTATTTCACTTATCAACTCAGTGATATATAATATACACCACATACACCACATTAATTAGTACAAAATAAGTTTCAATGTTATAATTTATTCATACATATTACATTCAAACTTGTCAGATGTAGCTGTTTCATAAATGTGATGAAACTTTGATGTTCCCCCAATTAAATTCAGTCAGTCCTGTTAGAAGTCCGCCTTCTCTCCAAACTCCCCCCTACACACCTGGTCTAGCGTTGTCTGGGAAACAGAGTAGTCTTCGATGCTGAGCCGCTCCTTATTGGCCACGACCAGCTGGAAGATCCTGGCGAGGGAGGAGGTAGCTATCTCATACTGCAGAGTGTTGTAGTGCTTCTCTCTCTGAACACAGCCGGGGAATGAGCTCTCCATGAAGTGCTCGGCAGGCTCCAGGTCTGGGGACATGCCCGCTTTAGCTGGCTTGATCTTCATTGTCACTATGTAGCCGTCTCCAAACCTGGGTGGGAGACAAACTATTATTTATGCTAAGGAAGGGGGCTGGCAAATCCTCTGTCATTTATTTAGGAAGTCAGTGAGAAAGAAGACAGATTAAGCCCTAAAGGGAGGGTTGTTGTGGAGATGGGACCTCTCAATGATGTGTCATGGTATAGGATAAACACAGTTGTAGCTAACAACATTAATAACAACTCAGTTTGATAAGGATTAGCTAGCTTTCACAATACTATGATTCATGGTCAAAGCTCGCTTATCAGCAGTTAAAGACAAAGTGAGGATTACAATTATAAACTGTTAACGTTTAACGTTATTGTTATTGAATCTTACTGCCATTTATAAAATGATTTATTGAATAATTCAGATTGATTGAAATTCTGGGTTTCTTATAGTGTCCATATGTACAATAAATGGCATTGTTGTCCTTAATATAAAGCTTGCACAACACTATTGCAAGAATGTTTTTAAAAAGACATTCAACATTCTATTCTTTAGGCTTTACACGTTATTATTACTTGTATTTGAGGTGCTGGATGGTTCCGAGACACTTGAAGGTTCCATTGACCATGATGGCGAGGCGAGTACAGAGTGCCTCACACTCTTCCATGCTAGTAGGGGTCAAAACAACAGCAGCACTAGTGAGTCATCTTTATTGAGGACACGGAACAGTGTATACATGCACCCCTTCAGAAGAAAACTCTAAACAACCATATTTTTATAGTATGAATGAAGCTTATGCATACTGTATGAAGCACATAGTGTATGCAGTGTGTATCTGTAAAAATAAAAAATAAAAGTATATGTATAAATATATATATTGTCCTTGGGTTTCAAACACACACGTTGTTGTGCCAGCACGTTTAGCGCCTTCTATCTGCCACAAAGAGCTAGTGATTTGGGTCATTTTGACCCGGAGGACATCATGAG